>JAVTVY010037222.1:0-17286 GCA_036873755.1 Hanleya hanleyi | reverse complement strand
GTTCGAGCGCAGGGAAGCCGGGAAGCCGATGACGTCATAAGTAGGTCGAGGTGACGTCATGAATAGGTCTAAGTCGTGCGGTGTTCGTCTATTTATAGTGTCATGAACATAGCCCAAGGAGTTGTAGTTCAACGTCTGTTCACCGGACCGTGACAATAGCCCGAGGTGTTTGCGGTGTTTTATGTCTGCACAGCGGGCCGTGTCTATTGCTTTTTGCGGTGTTCGAGGTTATGGTCTATTTATGGAGCCATACTTATAGCCCGAAGGTGCGGTGTTCATCGTCTATATATAGACCTATAACCCGGAGGTGCGGTGTTGTAGTTCAACGTCTGTTCACCGAACCGTGACTATAGCGTGAGAAGTGCTTGCGGTGTTCTATATGTGTTCAGCGGGCCGTGTCTATAGTTAGCGATGGAGCGTGACCAATGAAAGCAGGCGGCTAATTTGGGACCGAAGTCGCATTGATTCCTATGTTGATAGTGTTGAATGAGGCATGAAATGCGTAAATTCCTCAGTTATGCCCCTAGGGCGTCCAAATTTCGTTTCGGAGTCAAAAAAAAATTTTTTTTTTTTTTTTTTTTTTTTTTTTTACTTTACCGATTTTCGTCGAATTTTCTATAAATTACCCATGGCGATATCTCGGGAACTAAGAAGGATAGAGACTCGCGGCTTACGGCGTCGTATTCCTCTCGTATAGATGCACGATAAAGGCCCTATACAATTTTATCGCCCGACGGTATCTTTCGCCGCAATTAGACGATAATCGGTGTCACGTGATTCGGCGATTTCTCGGGAAATAAGCGACATACGCGCACGCTGTTTGCGGCGTTGTATTCCTCGTGTAGGGGTCTACCGTAAAGCTCCTATACGAATTTATCGTATCTCCGTAAGTTTCGCCTCTATTCGGCGTCGAAATACGCTCTGTTTACTTACTTAACCGGACATGGAACTCGTCAACGCGAAAATTAGGTCGACCGTCACATGGTCAACCTCTCACTGCCCTTAAGGATTGATATAGTAGCTGGTCAATTGTCACAGGCCATAATCATTCCTCCCCCTTTTGGGGAACTCTCCGACATTTGGAGGCGATAATCCCACTTTTGGTAAAAAAAAATCAGTCTTTGCCGCCGGCTCATAGTCATGAGCAGTTCATTTTTTCAGTAAGTATGATTTCCTTTCACTGGGTAAAGCATTTAATCACTGCTTCGGACATTGTAAAATGCGATTTGCACATATACGTCAGAATAACTCGCAGTTCTGATCACGAAAAACTGCTTACAAAATTGTGTGTCTATTGAACACGTTCGATGCCATTTAAAGTTTGTATCAATTTCGTTTATTCCGACGTTTTGAGACTAGAATATAGTTTCAGAAACGATAAAACTGCAAGAACAGAAAATTAGACTGAAAAGACCATCTTAGAAAGCGTATTTCTGAAAGATATTGGCAAATTATAAAATGCCGTTGACAACTCCCTCTTTTGGATGATGGCAACACCCCCATTTTGGAAATCATTACTTCATACGGAAACAAATTCACGCATATTTTGAGACCATATTGATATACATTGACGTGTCATTGATTTACATGACGTGTCGTTCTTAATTTCAATAAAACTTTGTTTAACTACATTCAGAAATGGTGAACAGTCTATGAAACGGCACTCAAACAACGAGAAAATCACGTTAAAAAGAAAAAGGAGGGGAGAGCAATGGTCAAAACGAAAAACTCACACTCGGTCAAACAAATCGACGACGCCATTTAGACAACACCCCCTTGATGACAGCCGATATATCTGTGCACCCAAGAACAGGAAACGGAGTGGAATCGAATGGAAACCACATGCACATAGAGGGACATTAATAGAACCAGGTGACAGCCAGTATATATAGACGAGAATCAATGTCCGGACGATCTTTGTGATATGATCACAAAATACCTTCCTCAGATGATTACCAACTTGAAAGAAGCCAAATGCATGTTGGAGTTCAAGTGCTGTCGAAGGAAAATATCCGATAGATAATATCGCATTCAGACTTTTTCTTGAAACTGCAAGGTGGTTTTCGCTTCAAACGACCACTAACATGTACTACTGGGATGATACATTGAAATTTTGGAAAGTCGGTTACCGGTTCATGAAGGATAAGTTCTTGATGTTCATGGGCGCATTGAAAAGTGTTGGGACCATTGTATCTGGAGAGGAAACGAGAGGAAATTTCAGTCCAGAAGAATCAAAAATAAATGTTGCCGTGCCATCGCAAGCCACAATTAGGAATTTCAATCAGTCCAACTGCCTGAAATCTCTCCAACCAGGGATTATTGAACAAGCTCTATCCGTCGTAAGGAACACAGACATGGGACAGAAAGATTACATCCTATCAGTAGATGGCAAAAAGGTTGTACAAGGTGTCAATGAATATGGGGATTACATTGATCTATTTGGCCACGAGGCCTTGTGAATAGAATAACTGAAATGTTGGGTCCGTTCACAGAAGCGTCTTCTGCAAATATTTCAGATTTACCCAGAAACGAAATAGTGGCAAGTATGCATGAACTCGTTAGAAATTTGGGCAGACGATCACGAGATACTCGAGAGTTACGACATCGACAGCAAAAGGGGCTAGCCAGCTTCTTCGCGCAGCCGTCGCGAAAAAGCTCTCTCACGGTATCCGGGTTAAAATCCTTCCAACTTTTCTTCAAGTCCCTGAGTTCTTCAAGAACGGACAGTTCTTCAGCGCATTATGACTAGAGCTGGATTCACTAATGTCATTGGTTAGGCCTACATGTACTTCAGTGGGATAATTTCCCTCGGCAAGGAGTTTACAAAAGCACTTGAATTCCAACAACCATTTGGCTTCTTTCAAGTTGGTAATCATCCGAGGAAGGTATTTTGTGATCATATCACAAAGATCGTCCGGACATTGATTCTCGTCTATAGTATACTGGCTGTCACCTGGTTCTATTAATGTCCCTCTATGTGCATGTGGTTTCTATTCGATTCCACTCCGTTTCCTTTTCTGGGGTGCACAGATATATCGGCTGTCATCAAGGGGGTGTTGTCGTCGGCTTGTTTGACCGAGTGTGACTTTTTCGTTTTGACCATTGCTCTCTTCTCCGTTTTCTTTTTAACGTCCCTTACCAAAAAATCTTGTACGATCTTGTAGGATTTGCAATTTTCTTACAAGATCTTACAAGACAGTTTTTTTGTCCTACATGATCTTACAAGATCCTGAAGGACAAAGCTGGCTGTCCTACAAGATCTTGTAAGATCCTGCAGGACAGCTGTCCTACATGATCTTGTAAGAATAAGTCTGCCTGTAGGACAAAAAATCAGTTTGCTTTTGGAAAGTATTTTTACAAGACAGTTTTACAGAATATCCACAACATTGGATCTCCAGTTGAAGATATGGTTAGCACTTTCTCTTTTAAAATTGGCAGGCATATTTTCATGATATATATAGAATATACCAAAATTGTACTTCTCTCTACTGAATCAATCATATGGAGAACCTCATCTGTTTCACTCAAGTAAGAAAATTGTTCTTAAAAATTAACAAAAATCTATCTGATAATAGTTTACCTTCAAACCTGATTGGGAAATTCTGTCAAAGTACTACATTTGTTTTTCAATATGTTATCTAAACGATGATACAAGTTATCAATATAAATATTTTGGCGTTTGGATACGGCGACAAAATGCGACGAATTCTTCAATGAACAACAAAAACAACTTGAATTGAAAAATACAGAAACTTTACGTAAGACTTCAGGGATCATATTAGTGACATATATTTTTATTGCAGGGCCCAGGAATCCCCGATAAAATATGCCTATCTTAAGATGAAAAACCTTCCTAACTTTAGCGAAGATTTCCATTTGTTTTGTACCGCACTTTGAACTTGTGTATTTTCTCTTTCGCGCGGTTGTTCTCAACGATTTTGTTATTGTTGGTAATGTTATTTCCTGCCGAATTCATGTGTGGTAATTGCTCCAACGGGTGGGCAACATAACGAGAGATATGATTGGATAGAAAAAGCGGTTGGCTAAAGGTCAAACTTTCTTCGCTCCGCCCGCGTTCGTCTCCGGTGATCTGATTGACTGAGGGACGTCGCGTGAGAAAGACGGATCATTGTGATTGGTTGATGTGACGGTTCAGTCACAGCTGCAAGCTACAGGAAGCGTGTACTGACGAAACATGGGATCTTTATCGACGAATGCGTTAGGAAACTTTGAAAATAAAGTGTGGGGTACATTTGGAGGATTTCATCCGCATGCGACGATTTGGTGGTTCTCCAAACATGTTATACTCCAGAAATAAGACAGATTTGAATGGAATTACCTTTCTCACGCAGCCTTTTGGACATGGTAATTTCACAGTTACCGTACGCGAATGAGTTTTAAGCCGGGCGATGTCGCATGTGGTCATCTCCCTAACCGCTTTGCAGTGTACACTTCGAGATGCAGTGTGGTTGCAGTGTGGTTGCAGTGTAACCTTCAAACACACTGCAACGTCAGAAAAATAACAGGCATAGTGCAGACACACTTCAGTACAGCTGATCTTCATGGGTACACTGCAGACACACTGCAGACACATTGCAGAAACTTTGAAAAATTTCATCCCCACTGCAGACACACTTCCTGGACTTAAAGACATTTCCACATTGAACATTTAATTGGCTCACATAATTTGTGCAGTTATGTGATGATAGGTCAGTGATTCATTTATACCTGTACTTCTAAATTAATATAATAAATATATAGATGTATATAGCTTTCTTCAAAGTAGAAAAATAAAATGTCCTCTGCTGGGTTTTGTAATATGGAGGATTTCTAAACACAATTTCATACCGAGTGGTGTTCTTTTTACTCTGTTACAAATGCTACTAGCCATATTGATTTTTCATGAAAAATTATTGGAATTTTCTCACAAACTTTTAAAGTTACATAATATTATAAATTAGCACTTTACAAGTTTCAATGAGCTTAATTCCCAGCTGAAAGTTGGTTCATTACATTGATTTCATTCAGTGACATCAAATCTCATGTTATTTGAATGAAATCAATAAACATCATATTTGAAATTCACACTTTATAAAAGTTGCGACCGTGTGGGACATTTACACTGTGGTTAATGACTTAATACTCAGAACTGTGAACACTTTCATGAGTTTTCATTCGAATAAAATAAAGATATTAATAATATCAATCTCTCTACATAGTGTTATCAAAATAGTATCATATTTGTATGAGAAATCTTGTTGAATTTAGATTTTATAATAAAATTAATAAGTTTAATAAATAATTAATAATCAGTCCAATCCAAAGATTTTATAATAAAATTGGACATAATGAAGAAAATAATTTTAGAAGAATACATCAGTTCTAACATGATTTTCAAGAAAAAAATGTCCATTAATGAATACTCTACCCTCTTCATTATCACCAATTATATACAGATAATATTATTCTATTTTCCTGGTAGTCTATTACATTAGCAATTTACTTGCTGGTATTAATTCAACAATTTGAGGAGAGTTATCTCCCCTGTACCGGTATATTTTAATTGGCCACTAGTGGCGCCACCATGCTGTCATATGAGAACAACAACAGGATAGAGTGCAAAAAGAAAGTTGATTTGTTCATGTTAAGCTGGAACTCAGTGTGAATTGCCATTGTTGCATTGTCAGCTGGAAAAGCCCAGCCTTGGGGACCTCATGTGAAGATTGGCCATGCACCCCTGGACATGCTGGAGGAAATGCCCCGGAGGTTATATCACACCACTGCTTGTGTATTTCCTGTTCATGTCAAACAGTAGGATTTAACTTGCTAGGAAGTTTGGTGGGGGGGATGTTAGCTCTCAATAAATCAGTTGACATCCTCACTTGTTGTTTTGAAATGTTTATTGTTTCCTGCTTATATTTCCAGAAGATTTGAGAATATTTCCATACCAAAGTTCTGATGAAATCGCAAAGGAATATGTATTAAAATAAATTGATAACAAATACAATGTTGGCATAACCGATATTTGCTATGATAAAAATGTGACCAGGAAAAGCAGGATAAATTATGATTAGATTTCCTATCACCATAACCATGATAACAGGCTATATTTTAATTGTATATTTATTGCACTATTCTTGACCAAGGCTAAGGATTGCTGCATAATTCAATTGTACATCTGTACCCACATCTTGAAAAATGAGAACATTTCATTCATTCATTTCATTTAAAACGTTTTAAACAATTTTTTTCTCCTCAGATGCAACCAATCGGACATGTTCGAGGCGCACATTTCATCGACTCGGAGCAGACATGTGATCATGGGAATCATGCAGCGTCTATTGTTGAATTACTTCTTCGCCAAAGAGGAAATAGCATCAGGCAATATTACATGACCAATACAACTGGATGACGAACATTGTTAAAATCATATTAGTGTACATTCTCAATGTTTTTTCCAATTACGTTTTCATTTAGTGTTGATCCATAATTCTGGATTCCACTTCAAAATATTTTGCTTCAAATCCATGAATACTGCTTAAGTATCATAATTTATATTGCTTTATAATACTCATAACATGCATTCAAGAATGTGTATTTTACATTAATAACAAATGACTTGAATGACTTTGGTGCTACTGGATCCAAATAATCTTTATTCAGTGAGCGACACATGTTTGGTTTTTTCAGAGGGCACACACACCTATCTTCAGAGGCAAATTCAGGTCTGCGAAAAACAATTTTGCTTCATCAGTCAATGATGTATGAGGTCTGCTCTGTGAACACTGAAAAATCATATTTACTATCTTCTGCTCTGATCCTGACACCAGAGCTAGGTAGGGGTCTGCGTAGGGAGTGACCTTTGGCGGATGGTGATGGATCTGATGTCGGCCATCTTCACCAGGGAAGATATGGCAACTCATTCCTTGACCGGCGCAAAGTCGAATGCGAACAAGACTGGCGAATGCAAGCCGCCAATTGACCAGGAAAAAATAACAGCTATACAAGGTAAGTAGTATATAACTACCGGATCGGGCCTTATTGACCTCTTTGCACTTAAATTTGGGGAGATCACGGAGAGGTCAAAGGTCAATGAGTGCACTTGACCTGTATCCTTTCGTCTTGACCTTGGATCATGTTTAGACATGTTAGGGTTTTTCCCATCGCGTGCGGTATGACGTCACTTCCGGTCTGTGTGAATGGGGCGTGTGAACCTGATAGGACATGTACTGACCTGTCTGTGGGGTTTTTCCCTACAATGTCGTTCACTTTCGTGTGTTTTCGGTGCGAAGGGTACGTTCGGTGAGAGGGGAACATGATAGGCCATGTACTGTCTGTGGGGGTTTTTCCCGCCAGAATTTCGCTGTCGTCTGCTTGGGGTTGTCACGTGCCGAACACCTGGCTCCCCGAATTGCAACAATGTTGCACGTTCGCTACAATGTTGCGGCGACCGTAAACACCTGGTCTGGCGTCTGCGTGAGTGAGCTCACGTGCCGAACACCTGGCTCCCCGAGATCAAGGCATGTCCATGAGTATATAGAGGGCTGAGGGTATGTCTGACTGTATGGAATGCATGTATTGACTTGTGTCTGGGTTTTTTCCATCACGGGGAGTGCGCAGGTGTATGACGTCACTTCCGGTCTGCGTGAATCGGGCGTGACCTGGGTATGACTGTATGGGATGTATTGACTTGGTTTTAGGGTTTTTCCATCATGCGGCGGTCACGTGATTAGGAATGCATGTACGGACTTGTATGCCGCCCATTCATTTGAGTCGGGGACTTGGGGTCCCTACGGAAGGATTTTGCAAGTCATGGGTGGGTGTATGTAAATGAGGATTTGTCTCGAAAACCCCTATCAACTCTATCCCAAAGGGCTAATATCGGTCCCTGGCTTATCGGGTTCTTCTTGGAGTGGGTGTATGTAAACTGTGTGTTTGTATGCGTGTGTGCGGGTGTGTATGCATTTGTGTGTATGCGTCTATGTATGTGTGTCGCCGTATGCAGGCGCACGCTCCTGTGGTGCACCTTGTACCCTAGGATGTTCACGAATGTTCCACCATATCGGCCTTTTTATCAGGCCCAGGTCAGAAGCTCTCATGTCCTGCATGGGAATAGTCAGTCATATTGTGTGTGTGTGTGTGTGTGTGTGCGTGTATGCGTGTGTGTATGCGTCTGTGTATGTGTGTACGTGTGTATGTGTGTGTGCATGTGAGTGAGTGAGTGTATGCGTGTGCGTGTATGTGTGTATGTGCGTGTATGCGTCTGTGTGTATGTGTGTGTATGTGTGTGTCTGTGTATGCGTGTATGTGTGTATTCGTCAGTGTGTATGCGTGTGTGTGTGTGTGTGTGTGTATGTGCGTGTGTGCGTGTGTGCGTGTGTGTATGCGTGTGTGTGTCTGTGTATGCATTTGTGCATTTGTGCCTGCGTCTGTGTGGGTGTGTATGGCTGTGTGTATGCGTCTGTGTATGCGTGCGTGTGTGTGTATGCAAGTGTGCGTATGCGTGTGTGTGCGTGCGTGTGTGTGTATGCAAGTGTGTGTATGCAAGTGTGTGTATGCGTCTGTGTGTGTGTGTGTATGTGTATGCATGTGTGTGTATGTGTGTTTGTATGCGTGTGTGCGGGTGTGTATGCATTTGTGTGTATGTGTCTATGTGTGTGTGTCGCCGTATGCAGGCGCGCGCTCCTGTGGTGCACCTTGTACCCTAGGATGTTCACGAATGTTCCACCATACCGGCCTTTTTATCAGGCCCAGGTCAGAAGCTCTCATGTCCTGCATGGGAATAGTCAGTCATATTGTGTGTGTGTGTGTGTGTGTGCATGTTTGCGTCTGTGTGTATGCAACTGTGTTAGTGTGTGTGTGTGTGTATGTACGTGTGTATGTGTGTGTATGAGTCTATGTGTATGTGTGTATGCGTCTCTGTGTATGTGTATGTGTGCGTATGTGTATGCCTGCGTATAGGAGTGTGTGTGTATGCATGTGTATGTATGTCTCTGTGTGTATGTGTTTGTGTTTGCGAGTGTGTGTGTACGCGTGTGTGTATGCATGTGTGTATGCGTGCGTGTGTATATGCGTCTGTGTATGCGTGTGTGTGCGTGTGCGTATGCATGTGTGTATGCATATGTGTGTATGCCTGTGTGTGTGTGCGTGTGCGTGTGTGTGTATGCAGCATGTGTGTGTATACGTCTGTGGGTAGGTGTGTGTATGTCGCCGTGTGCCATGATACAGACAGATGAGAGGAACACCAGGGTACCAGGAACTGACCTTTGACCCCTGCGCGCAATTTTTATCCGGTATTGCTAGCGCGCGCAGGGGTCAAAGGTCAGTTCCTGGTACCCTGGTGTTCTTCTCATCTGTCTGTATCATGGCACACAGACGCATACACACAGACGCATACACACACATACACGCATACACGCACATGCACGCATACGCACACATACACATACACGCACACGCATACACACACGCATACACACACACACACACCCACACATACACACACACACACACGCGTACACACACACACGCAAGCACACACACGCGTACACACGCATGCACACATACACACACGCACTCAGACGTATACACACAGACGCATACACACATACACACAGACACAGACACATACACAGACACAAACACACACATACACACGTACACACACACACACTCACACAGATGCATACACACAGACGCGAACATGCACACACACACACACACAATATGACTGACTATTCCCATGCAGGACATGAGAGCTTCTGGACCTGGGCCTGTTAGAAGTGTGGGATGGTGGAACATTCGTGAACATCCTACGGTACAGGGTGCACCACAGGAGCGTGCACCTGCATACGGCGACACACACACGCACACACAGACGCATACACACACACACATGCATACACACACGCACGCATACACACACACACATACAGACGCACACGCGTACACACACGCACATGCACACACACACCCACACACACCCACACGCGTACACACACACACTACTTTCGCTACTACTCGTACTGATGACGTTACCAATAACGTCACAGATGACGCGAACATCCCTCAAATGGGGATGTACACCATGAAAGCTACAAGATGACACCTCCCACGACACAATCGGACCAAGGATGGTCCCTCTCTACCCCAAATGCCTTCCTTCACTGCCCCAAAATGCCCACTTTCTCTACTACTCGTACTGATGACGTCATCGATGACGCCACAGATAACGGGAACATCCCTCAAATGGGGCTGTACACCCAGAGAGCTACAACATAACACCTCCCACGACGCAATCAGACCAAGGATGGTCCCTCTCTACCCCAAATAACTTTCTTCACCGCCCCAAAATGCCCACTCTGGCTACAACTCCTACTGATGACGTCACCAATGACGTCACAGATTACGCAAACATCCCTCAAATCGGGATGTACACCCCGAGAGCTACAAAATGACACCTCCCACGACGCATTCGGACCAATAGTGGTCCCTCTCTACCCCAAATACCTTCCTTCACACCCTCAATATGTCCACTTTCGCTACTGCTCCTACTGCCGACGTCACCAATGACGTCACAGATGCTGTGGACATCCCTCAAGTCGGGGTCTACACCCCGAGAGCTACAAAATAACACCTCCCACGACCGCATTCGGACCAAAGATGGTCCATCTCTACCCCAAATACCATCATTCACTGCCCCAAAATTCTCGGTTTCTATACTACGGCCAGACTGCGCATGCATGCGCAGACTATTGAACACGAACCATTAGTCCAGTCGGATGCTCTTCCACCAGAGCTTCAAAATAAGACCTCATACGACACCATAGGATCATTAGGGGCTCACCTAGACCCCAAAATGTCCACCCAGTATGGACCTATACCCCCATAGCCAGTATGGGGCTATATGAGCCTACCCAGGCCTCGGTGAAGTTTTTCCAAAAAATTCACCGTTTCGCTTCGAAACCCTTCCCATCGTGTTATAATTGACGAGACGTGAAAAAAAAATCCAAACAACCCATATCACAATGAACGTGTGTGAATTTCCCAGGTTGGACCTATACTCCCATATAGCCAGTATGGAGCTATATGAGCCTATATACAGACCTACCCGGTACTTTTCCAAAAATTTGACCGTTTCGCTCCAGAACCCTTCCCATTGTGTTTTAAATGACGAGACGTGAAAAACAAGACCAAACAACCCATATCACAATGAACGTGTGTGAATTTCCCAGATTGGACCTTTACCCTCATATAGCCAGTATGGAACTATATGGGCTATATGGTACTTTTCCAAAAATTTCACCGTTGCGCTCCGAGATCCTTCCCATCGTGTTCTAAATGACGAGACGTGAAAAACAAATCCAAGCAACCCATATCACAATGAATGTGTGTGAATTTCCCAGGTTGGACCTATACCCCCATAGCTAGTATGGGGCTATATACAGACCTACCCGGTACTTTTCCAAAAATTTTACCGTTTCGCTCCGGGACCCCTCCCATCGTGTTCTAAATGACGAGACGTGAAAAACAAGACCAAACAATCCATATCACAATGAACGTGTGCGAAGTTTCCAGGTCCCATAGCCAGCCTATAGGCCTATATACTGACCTCGGTGACTTTTTCCAAAAATTTCACCGCTTCGCTCCGGGACCCCTCCCATCGTGTTTTTCTTGGCGAGACGAGAAAAACGAGACCCCACAACCCATAGTAAAGCCCACGAAAAAAAAATGACCATCCCCATACCCCATATAGGCATTCCCCTTATATTGTATAATACAGACCCCTATTGTAGGGGTAAAGTCCGAGTTCCGCTTTTTATAGTTTCGGGAAAAAATCCTAATTTTACATGCACCCACCCCATTAACTTGATAGGCAGGCCCCGATAAGCCCGGGGACCGATATTAGCCCTTTGGGATAGGGTTGATAGGAGTTTTCCCTATTTTAGCGGTAAAGTCCGTGTTCCGCTTTTTATATTTTCGGAACAAATCCTAATTTTACATGCACCCACCCCATTGACTTGATAGGCAGGCCCCTATAAGCCCGGGGACCGATATTAGCCCTTTGGGATAGAGTTGATAGGGGTTTTCCCCTATTTTAGAGGTGAAGTCCGTGTTCCGCTTTTTATATTTTTTTCTGGAGAAACTTTTACATGCACCCAGGCCCCGATAAGCCCGGGGACCGATCCGACCCCTTTTGGATAGGGTTGATAGGCGTTTTCCCCTAGTTTAGGGATAAAGTCCGTGTTCCGTTTTTTATATTTTCGGGACAAATCCTAATTTTACATACACCCACTTCCCCACTCTCTCAGCAGGCCCCGATAAGCCAGGGACCGATATTAGCCCTTTGGGATAGGGTTGATAGGAGTTTTTCCCTATTTTAGCGGTAAAGTCCGTGTTCCGCTTTTTATATGTTCGAGACAAATCCTAATTTTACATACACCCACTCCAAGAAGAACCCGATAAGCCAGGGACCGATATTAGCCCTTTGGGATAGAATTGATAGGGGTTTTCCCCTATTTTAGAGGTAAAGTCCGTGTTCCGCTTTTTATATTTTCGAGACAAATCCTCATTTTACATACACCCACCCATGACTTGCAAAATCCTTCCGTAGGGACCCCAAGTCCCCGACTCAAATGAATGGGCGGCATACAAGTCCGTACATGCACTCCTAATCACGTGCCCGCCGCATGATAGAAAAACCCCAAAACCAAGTCAGTACATCCCATACAGTCATACCCAGGTCACGCCCGATTCACGCAGACCGGAAGTGACGTCATACACCTGCGCACGCCCCGTGATGGAAAAAACCCAGACACAAGTCAATACATGCATTCCATACAGTCAGACATACCCTCAGCCCTCTATATACTCATGGACATGCCTTGATCTCGGGAAGCCAGATGTTCGGCACGTGAGCTCACTCACGCAGACGCCAGACCAGGTGTTCACCGCAACATTGTAGCGAACGTGCAACATTGTTGCAATTCGGGGAGCCAGGTGTTCGGCACGTGACAACCCCAAGCAGACGACAGCGAAATTCTGACGGGAAAAACCTCCACAGACAGTACATGGCCTATCATGTTCCCCTTTCACCGAACGTACCCTTCGCACCGAAAACACACGAAAGTGAACGACATTGTAGGGAAAACCCCCACAGACAGGTCAGTACATGTCCTATCAGGTTCACACGCCCCATTCACACAGACAGGAAGTGACGTCATACCGCACGCGATGGGAAAAACCCTAACATGTCTAAACATGATCCAAGGTCAAGATTAAAGGATACAGGTCAAGTGCACTCATTGACCTTTGACCTCCCCGTGACCTCCCCAAATTTAAGTGCAAAGAGGTCAATAAGGCCCGATCCGGTAGTTATATATTACTAAGGTAACGTAGTGTAATTTCTCAATTTCTAACTCTCGTGTATTATTTCTTTAATTTAGTTCTCGAAGTTAATTGCTTTGTGTGTCCAGTTACATCTACCTTTATTTGATTGTTTCAAAATATTTAAATGTCCTAGTAAACCTTCTAAATCAATAACATCACATTTCTATGATATTTCAATCGTCATATTCACTAATATCAGCAATGCGCCAGTTGAATGTAGTGTACTATTTTAAAGATTTCTCTAATCATACCTTTTCGCTAATGTCACAACAATTTTATACCATTCTACCCATTTAAATTATGAGGATAACCTCTGAATAGTTTCAGGATAACTTCACACATTGATAACTTGATAACAATTTCTTTGCTAATTTGATGACTTTTCATTTTTTATAGATTTTAGATTTTTTTCAAGGTGATTTTGGACGCGATGAAATCAAAATTGAATGGGGAGCTAAAAAGTTATGAAAGACACTTGATCTGTTGAGAAAAACATGGATGCCTTGGACTTTGGATGCTACGTGCATGTGCTGGTTGCTATTCCCTATAAATGTTTATATTTTATATAATAAAATGTATGACATGACAACATAATAATCCCTTGTGTGTATAGCTGTATATACGTTTCTGTTTTGTGTGTATAGCTGTATATACGTTTCTGTTTTATACAATAAAATGTATGAAATGACTGCATATAATTTGTTATGTTGACTATCTCATTCGACACGAAACGTTTCATCGTAAACCTGCAGTATATTGGACAACCCTGCACAACCATCCAGCATTATTCTATCTGTGTTAATTGACACAAATGACAGCCCTGTAGGACAACCCTGTAGGATCCTAAAGGACGGTCTTGTAAGATCCTGTAGGACAGTCTTGTAGGATCTTGTAAGATCCTGCAGGACAGTCTTGTAAGATCCTGTATGACAGTCTTGTAAGATCTTGTAGGATCCTGGAAGGACGATCTTGTAAGATCCTGTAGGACAGTCTTGTAGGATCTTGTAAGATCCTGTAGGACAGTCTTGTAGGATCTTGTAAGATCCTGTAGGACAGTCTTGTAAGATCCTGTAGGACAGTCTTGTAGGATCTTGTAAGATCCTGTAGGACAGTCTTACAAGAAAAGTGCCAAAATCTTACAAGACTGTCCTACAAGATCTTACTGGACACTTTCTTGTAAGGTCTTACAAGAATTTTTGGTAAGGGGTGATTTTCTCGTTGTTTGAGTGCCGTTTCATTGACTGTTCGCCATTTCTGAAATGTAGTTAAACAAGGTTTTATCTGAAACTATATTCTAGTCTCAAAACGTCGGAATAAACGAAATTCATATAAACTTTAAATGGCATCGTACGTGTTCAATAGACAAACAATTTTGTAAGCAGTTTTTCGTGATCAGAACTGCGAGTTATTCTGACGTATATGTGCAAATCGCATTCTACAATGTTCGAAGCAGTGACTAAATGCTTTACCCAGTGAAAGGAAATCACACTTACCCAGAAAATGAACTGCTCATGATGATGCCCGTCGGCAAAGACTGATTTTTTTTACCAAAAGTGGAATTATCGCCTCCAAATGTCGGAGAGTTCCCCAAAAGGGGGAGAAAAGATTATGGCCTGTGATTGTACTATTGTGTTTTCTGTGACCATGAATATGCCAAGGTGGAGAACAGTTGTACCTTATTTAACTTATCTGTCCTGGGCGATTTGGGGTGTACCACAGCCTAAAGTGCCCCCTTATATTTTCGCTATCGCTCAGGCTAGAGGACTGAAACTTACCACACTATATCTTTGGGGCAAGCTCTACATGAACATGTATAGAAATCAAAAATGGCCGCCATGATGACGTCACAGTGACGTCATTTTAAAAAGAGCATTTTGTCACAGTGACGTCATTTTTAAAAAGAGCATGTTTTGGACGATTTTTCGGTCAGAATTTTAACTGCATGATAAATTAGTAACTAATAATCTGATATGAAATAAAATAGGTTTTTCCCACTTTTCCATGCAGAAAGGCAAAATTTTTGAAGAAATCTGACGAACACATCACCTTTCTGGTACCCCACATGGCCGCCATTTTCTCAGCTCTCAAATTTTTGTCGTTCCGGAGATAGGAGCAAAAAACCAATAGAGGGTGGGGGGGGGGGGGGCAGTCCAGGTAGGGTCAATTGAGTTAACGTATCTCGTTGGTGAATTTTTGTAATCCACTAAGTTCTGGGAAAAGCTCTTCTATTTTTTGTGCAAGATATACATCCATCTTCATGTGTGAGTTTTCAAAACTATTGTGGGATGCGAAACATAGTGAGTCCCATTGCCCCGGGGGTCGGGACAACACGACATGATGGATGTCTTCTATAATTGTGCAATGATATATGTAGTGGTCTGCAACATGGCATCAAAATTGCGTTCATATCACAAACTTATATGTTGACAATTTCATGTTGTTTGGATAGTATTTTGATATATAAGTTTACAACCCTATGACAGTATTTCCAAATGAACATGCCGTGATATCCAGGTATAGGCCTATGTATAAATGCGGTAGGAGGAATGCACACCGTTCAGCAATACTGGGAAGCGGCACGTGACAATACTGTGGCTTTCATCACGCTCGTAATTTTGAGTGTGTAAACATTACATGGGCAGTATTACTGATATGTTTGTTTTATTGATCACCTTATAATTACGTTTTTCTGCATGGTATACATACTCAACTTATGAATAGCATTTAGAATAACGGGGGTAGATTAGCCACGCGACATTATAGACTCTCTATTGTTCTATATCTATACTGGTTACTACTTTAAATATGCCTTAAACAGCAGGGAATAGTTAGGGTGGATATACTTTTGCTTTTTATACACCTACATGTACCTTTTTCCACAAGTGTCAAATATTATTTTTAATTTTGGACAGTTTTGTGTGATATTGGGCAGTTGTTGCCCAGAACTACTCTTTGTTTGCGTATTTGCAGACGACAGGTGTTGGAAAAAATGCAAGTTGTATGATCAGAGTGCCAGGAATCATTCAGTGTCATTTCACCTCATGTGACTCATCGAAACAAACACTCACACACAAAAATACTAGCGTTTAATCCGTTATTCAATATTCAGCCGTCGTCCATCAAAGAATGTCCACATCGATAACCCAAAGACCTAATTCATATAATTGCATTAGCATCAATTAAAAAGAATAAATCATAGTATACATACAACTAGGCTAGTTTGCTTCAAGAGTGAAGAGGTCAACAGTTTTCAATGGTGCCTGTGAAGGTTAAGAATGCCCGGTGGCTAAGAGTGTCCGGCTTCTATCTCCTAACCCAGCGAGGACAATTTTCTCCTTATTGGGGAAAAGTGTCTGTCCTTGGCTGCAATAGAATATAGGATATGAAAAGGGACACTAATCACCAGGGCATTCTTATCCATCACACCGGCAAGACATCATGATGTTCCAAAAATATCAAATCCATATCGCTGATCAGTATTTTTAATCCATATGATTTTCGCTGTAAAGTCGTTATCTAAAGTTTAACACCGGTATACTAGATATTAAACTGGGACGTTATAAGAACACCGATGTTGATCAATCTGTCCTACCGTGATTACAGACAAAATAAATGGATTATCTGGTGAAAATGACAGTTCATTAACTAATATCAGAACTCTATTATCTCGGTCTAGTCACTTCCTTCAACGGCAGCATCGATCCACAGCTCCCATTCATTACAGCATTCACGGCGCAATGTCACCGTTGGCTCCTAGTTACATGTACTAAAAGTAGCTGAGAAATTTTATATCAGTTGTGCAGTGGAACATTGGGCTTCCCGAGGCACATGGGAAATGGATCAGGCATGAATGACGTCATTTAACGTCGTGAACGTTTGACCTCATGATATCTTGAC
>JAVTVY010037221.1:0-15721 GCA_036873755.1 Hanleya hanleyi | reverse complement strand
AATCACTGAAGTGTTCGTGTCCGGTCTATATCTGTGAACGTTTTCTATCCACAGTTGCAATTTTTTGTGAGTGGATACACTAGGTAGAGACGATGTGTCGCGTACCAAAATTGAGGTCGAGGTCAGAGATCAAAGGTCACTGTTGCCTAAAATCAGGGAATCATTGACAGTTTTCTATCTACAGTTCTAATTTTTGGTGAGTGGATGCTCTAGGAGGAAACAATGTACCAAATGTAGGTCAAGGTCAGAGGTCGAAGGTCAGTGTGACAGAAAACTCAGGAAATCATTAAAAATTTCTAATTTTTTGCAAGTGGATTCAGTAGGGGGAAATGAAGTGTCAAGGTCAAAGGTCACTGTGACCCCAAAATCAGGAAATTATTAACAATAACATTTTTTGTGTCAGTAGATACATTAGGGTGACACGATGTGTCACATACCAAAATGTAGGTCAAGGTCACTGTGACCCCAAAATTGTGAAATTGTTAAAAATCATTATTTTTTGTGTCCATTGAGAAATTACGGGGAGACGGTTTATCATGTACCAAAATTTAGTCAAGGTCAAAGGTCAAGGTCACTGTGACGCCAAAATCAGGAAATCATTAAAAATCATGATTTTTTGTGTCGATTGATAGATTGAGGGAAGACAATGTGTCGTGTACCAAAATTTAGGTCAAGGTCACTGACCCCAAAATCCAGAAATCATTAAAAGTCACATTTTCATATGCCTGTCGAAGACGAGGTCGTGTAATGCGATGTTGCGTTCTGTCCATTCATCCATTAACATTTGTTGCCCATGCGATATCTCTAGTTTCAAGGTATGGATTGGTACCAAACTTTGAGTACACCTTACTCGCATGGCAAAGTGGAGCCATACATTTGAGATCAATTTGTCAAGGTCGCAGTCCCCCAAAACTGAATCAAGTTTAGCTGACTAAATGTGATAGGTTGGAATATTCAAAGTTCTTTCCCCTGCTTGTATATGGTATTGTCCTGTGGAGTTGTCTCCCATGTTTGAAATGCTTCATTTAGTTAAACTGTTGTGAAATAAAAACCATACATTTACTAATTTAACGGAGAGAGGGGTCCTTTATGAACTTCACACCTGTTTATTAACTCAAGAACAAAGGTTTACTTCATCACTTTCTTCTTCCTCCATGAAAAATTCTCTCGTCTGCAAGGAATCCATTTGCAGGAAAACTATATTTTCTTGTGTTTGACTATTGTCGATTTCAGTGTGGGATATGTGAGCTCTCGGCTCTTTCTTCAAGGCCAACTAGTTAACAAGAGTTAAGCTCATTTTAGTTTATCATTCTCTATAACATGTGATATATGTTACATTCTCAGAAGCACAAAATTGTAGACCTTTCTCTGGATTGCTAGATCAATTGGAATCAAGGCTATTAAACAACCTTGAAATTTGGACCAATGTAATTCTAGATATACGGGCGTATATTGAAGCCCCTTGGGCTCTTGTTCATTTTAAAACATATGAACTTATTGTTCATTAAGTTTCTCTGTATGTTTTCATGTGTAGGGGGTATTTGGTAGGACCTCCAACTTGCTTTATACCTGATTACTACTTCTTCAAATAAGACTGTCTCCTACTTCAAAATGAACATATTTTGTTAACTGAATGATACACCATTTGATGTGTGTTCCTTAAGTATACTAAATTCCAGTAGATATATTGACAGTAAGTCTTCCTTCCAATGTAGCTGGCTTCAATTAAGATATAGTTCTTTCAAATTCTACCTTTAAATTTTACCCTTTTGATCATATTTACATGGGGGGCTATTCTCATACCAAATACACACCAAACATGCATCAGACAATAGGCATTATTGAAGATGAATGACCTTGACCCATTCCCCTTTCATTCAACTTTTTAGCTCATCTGGGCCGAAGGCCCGATGGGCTTATGTCATGGCCTGACTGTCCGTCGTCCGTCGTCCGTTGTGCGTTGTGCGTCGTGCGTCGTGCGTAAACATCTTCTTCTCTGAAACCGCTTGGCCGATTAAGCTGAAACTTGGCATGCATGTTCCCCCCCAATGAGTACACCAGAATTTGTTCATGCCGTGTCGATACGATTTTAAATATGGCCGCCATGGCGGCCATCTTGAATTTGCCATTGAAACATTGTTATCGCGATTTCTTGTTCTCGCGACTACTGCATAGATCTTTCTCAAATTTGGTACACAGGTTCCCCTTGGGGTCTAGTTGTGCAAGATACCTGTTGTGGTCTGATTCACAAATCCAATATGGCCACCAGGCGGCCATCTTGGATTTCCCCATGAAACATTGTTATTGCAATTTCTCAGGAACTACTTTGTGGATCTTCCTCAATTTGGCACACAGGTTCCCCTTGGGGTCTAGTTGTGCAAGATACCTTTTCTGCTCTGATTCGAACATCCAATATGGCCACCAGGCGGCCATCTTGGATTTCCCTATGAAACTTCGTTATCGTGATTTATCAGGAAGTACTGCATGGATCTTTCTCAAATTTGATACACAGGTTCCCCTTAGTGTCTAGTTGTGCAAGATGCTTTTGTGGTCTGATTCAGAAATCCAATATGGCCACCAGGTGGCCATCTTGGATTTCGAGATGAAACATTGTTATCTCGATTTCTCAGGAAGTACTGCATGGGTCTTTCTCAAATTTGGTAGAGAGGTTCCCCTTGGGGTCTAGTTGTGCAAGATACAATTTGTGGTCTGATTGAAAAATCCAATATGGCCACAAGGCGGCCATCTTGAATTTGCCAGTGAAATCTTGTCATCATTATTTTTCGTTAACTACTGCATGGATCTTTCTCAAATTTGGTACACAGGTTCCTCTTGGGGGTCTAGTTGTGCAAGATACCTTTTTCTGCTCTGATTCGAACATCCAATATGACCACCAGGCGGCCATCTTGGATTTCCCTATGAAACTTCGCTATCATGATTTATCAGGAAGAACCGCATGGATCTTTCTCAAATTTGATATACAGGTTCCCCTTGGGATCTAGTTGCGCGAGATACAATTTGCGGTCTGATTGAAAAATCCAATATGACCACCAGGCGGCCATCTTGGATTTCCAGATGAAACATTATCGCGATTTCTCAGGAACTACTGCATGGATCGTTCTCAAATTTGGTACAGAGGTTCCCCTGGGGGTCTAGTTGCGCAAGATACAATTTGTAGTCTGATTGAAAAATCCAATATGGCCACCAGGCGGCCATCTTGGATTTCCAGATGAAACATTGTTATCGTGATTTCTCAGGAACTACTGCATGGATCTTTCTCAATTTGGTACAGAGGTTGCCCTTGGGGTCTAGCTGTGCAGGATACCATATATGGTCTGATTGAAAATTCCAAGTTATCGTAAATTCTTAGGATATTACTGCATGGATGTTGATACACAGGTTCCCCTTGTGGTCCAGTTGTGCAAGATACCTTTTTTTGGTTCATTTCGAAAATCCAATATTGCCGCATCTTGAATTTCCCATGAAACTTTATCATAAAATCTCAGGAAATAACTGCATGGATCATTTTATAGTGTTCAGGGGGGACAACACAAGTTACAAACTCATCTATTGCAGTTCTATAGTAAAAATTTCTCACAGCTACTTTCTCCAGTTACAGACAGATGACCTACAGTGCCGTGGCACTATCTTTTACATCTTCGCAGACAGATGGGGGTATGTCTTGGTTAGGCCATATACCTCACCAGAGATTACTTTCATTGGAAAAATGTCCTGTTACATCTCATTGCCATCGTAACAACCCAGTCGCACATATTTCGTACTCGACATGTCTACCCCTGGTGCATATACCCACAAAATATTGGAATCGTAGGTTAAAAACTGTCCAATGTACTGTCCGGACACGAAGTGGACAGACGGACGAACGACTGCAATCACTTAATAAAAATTGGTTCTGGTTATTGCTTATACAGCTTACTGACAATCACACATTATATTTTGGTATAATTGCCTTTATTCCATAACCTCCAATTACAATCATGAATTTGCAGATTGACCTCCTGTGAAATCGACTATGTTGCCATTTTGTTCAGGGGAGACAACGCAAGTTAGAAAATCATCTATTGCAGTTCTTCAGTAAAAATTTCTCGCAGCCACTTTCTCCAGTTATAGCCAGATGAGCGCTACAGTGCCGTGGCACTATCTTTTGATGTATTTTGGGTGTCTAAATTGTGTATTCTTCATACTTAACAGGATTCCTGGTGAACTTCATTGGTGAGGAGGACTTTGAGGGAGGGGTCGAACAGTTGATAGAATCAGTCCAGAATGAGAAAATAAACAGGTCAGTATTGAACAGTTGATAGAATCAGTCCAAAATGAGAAAATAAACAGGTCAGTATTGAACAGTTGATAGAATCAGTCCAGAATGAGAAAATAAACAGGTCAGTATTGAACAGTTGATAGAATCAGTCCAAAATGAGAAAATAAACAGGTCAGTATTGAACAGTTGATAGAATCAATGCAGAATGAGAAAATAAACAGGTCAGTATTGGACAGTTGATAGAATCAGTACAGATTGAGAAAATAAACAGGTCAGTATTGAACAGTTGATAGAATCAGTGCAAAATGAGAAAATAAACAGGTCTGTATTGGAAAGTTGATAGAATCAGTGCAGAATGAGAAAATAAACAGGTTTGTATTGAGCAGTTGATAGAATCAGTGCAGAATGAGAAAATAAACAGGTCTGTATTGGAAAGTTGATAGAATCAGTGCAGAATGAGAAAATATACAGGTCCGTGTTGAACAGTTGATAGAATCAGTACAGAATGAGAAAATAAACAGGTCCGTATTGAACAGTTGATAGAATCAGTGCAGAATGAGAAAATAAACAGGTCCGTATTGAACAGTTGATAGAATCAGTACAGAATGAGAAAATAAACAGGTCCGTATTGAAAAGTTGATAGTCAGTACAGAATGAGAAAATATACAGGTCCGTATTGAACAGTTGATAGAATCAGTACAGAATGAGAAAATAAACAGGTCAGTATTGAACAGTTGATAGAATCAGTCCAAAATGAGAAAATAAACAGGTCAGTATTGAACAGTTGATAGAATCAATGCAGAATGAGAAAATAAACAGGTCAGTATTGGACAGTTGATAGAATCAGTACAGATTGAGAAAATAAACAGGTCAGTATTGAACAGTTGATAGAATCAGTGCAAAATGAGAAAATAAACAGGTCTGTATTGGAAAGTTGATAGAATCAGTGCGGAATGAGAAAATAAACAGGTTTGTATTGAGCAGTTGATAGAATCAGTGCAGAATGAGAAAATAAACAGGTCTGTATTGGAAAGTTGATAGAATCAGTGCAGAATGAGAAAATATACAGGTCCGTATTGAACAGTTCATAGAATCAGTACAGAATGAGAAAATAAACAGGTCCGTATTGAACAGTTGATAGAATCAGTGCAGAATGAGAAAATAAACAGGTCCGTATTGAACAGTTGATAGAATCAGTACAGAATGAGAAAATAAACAGGTCTGTATTGAAAAGTTGATAGAATCAGTACAGAATGAGAAAATATACAGGTCCGTATTGAACAGTTGATAGAATCAGTAGAGAATGAGAAAATAAACAGGTCCGTATTGAAAAGTTGATAGAATCAGTGCAGAATGAGAAAATATACAGGTCCGTATTGAACAGTTGATAGAATCAGTACAGAATGAGAAAATATACAGGTCAGTATTGAAAAGTTGATAGAATCAGTACAGAATGAGAAAATATACTGGTCAGTATTGAACAGTTGATAGAATCAGTACAGAATGAGAAAATAAACAGGTCCGTATTGAACAGTTGATAGAATCAGTGCAGAATGAGAAAATAAACAGGTCCGTATTGAACAGTTGATAGAATCAGTACAGAATGAGAAAATAAACAGGTCCGTATTGAAAAGTTGATAGAATCAGTACAGAATGAGAAAATATACAGGTCCGTATTGAACAGTTGATAGAATCAGTACAGAATGAGAAAATAAACAGGTCCGTATTGAAAAGTTGATAGAATCAGTGCAGAATGAGAAAATATACAGGTCCGTATTGAACAGTTGATAGAATCAGTACAGAATGAGAAAATAAACAGGTCAGTATTGGACAGTTGATAGAATCAGTCTAGAATGAGAAAATAAACAGGTCAGTATTGAACAGTTGATAGAATCGGTGCAGAATGATAAATTAAACCGGTCAGTATTGAACAGTTGATAGAATCATTGCAGAATGAGAAAATGAACAGGTCAGTATTAGACAGTTGATAGAATCAGTCCAGAATGAGAAAATAAACAGGTCAGTATTGAACAGTTGATAGAATCAGTGCAGAATGAGAAATTAAACCAGTCAGTATTGAACAGTTGATAGAATCATTGCAGAATGGGAAAATGAACAGGTCAGTATTGGACAGTTGATAAAATCTGTACAGAATAAGAAAATAAACAGGTCAGTATTGGACAGTTGATAGAATCAGTGCAGAATGAGAAAATAAACTGGTCAGTATTGAACAGCTGATAGAATCAGTACAGAATGAGAAAATGAACAGGTAAGTATTGGACAGTTGTTAGAATCAGTGCAGGATGAGAAAATAAACAGGTCAGTATTGAACAGTTGATAGAATCAGTGCAGAATGAGAAAATAAACAGGTCAGTATTGAACATTTGATAGAATTTGTACAGAATGAGAAAATAAAGAGGTCACCATTGAACAGTTTATAGAATCAGTACAGAATGAGAAAATAAACCGGTCAGTATTGAACAGTTGATAGAATCAGTGCAGAATGAGAAAATAAACAGGTCAGTATAAATATCAGCATTCCAGTACAACAACTGGCTTTATAAGTCAAAATACAGGAAATGTGAAATTATTCCACATGTGCCCAGTTGATTAACTCTTGATTGTCTTAGTTCTAAACTGTTGATTTCTACACTTGCAGACATTTTCTCTACACCCTATTTGACCTGATTTTGGAGCGCCTTTTTCCAGAGCTGACCAATCAAGCAAAAATGCCACAACAACCTGGAATTTGAATGGTTGGATGTATCCTGATATACTATATATGATTATAATTGGTTGAATGTATCCAATGGTATTTGAAGTTGATTGGTTGAATGTAGGCTAATGGAGTATGAATTTATTTGGGAAAAAAATGTGATTTATTATGAATTTAGTTGGCAAGATAAACTGTTGCAGAAATGTTGGAAGACTTTAACCTGGTTAAATTACATGTGGTCAGTTAAAGCAGTTACCTTGATCCAGGTAACTGCATGATTTCAGCTGGTCCAGTATCCTTGACCCAGACTACTGCATGAGGTTAGCTATTTTAATATCCTTGACCCAGAAAACTGCACGAGGTCAGCTAATGTAGCGATCTTAACCCAGATAAACTGCATGAGGTTGACTAATGTGGTGACCTTGACCCAGTTGACTGCACCAGGTCAGCTAATGCAGTGACCTTGACCCAGATAACTGTACAAGTTTGCCTAGAGTGACCAGGAGCCAAGTAACTGCACTAGGTTCTCTGATGCAGTGACATTGACACAGATAAAAGCACCTGATGAGGTACATTTGTGATACAGTGACCTTGACCCAGATAACTGCACAAGGTGAGCTAATGCAGAAGTCTTGACTGAGCTAACCTCACCAGGCTAGCACGTTAGCTTGAGTAGATGTATGAAAAGCTGCCTCTAGTCCAACCTTATTCTAATGTGATATTTTCTTACCTTGTGTATGATGCTAGTATTTATTTTGACCACCATGAGTGAGAATTATTTTCGTATCCAATGTAAAAAGTGAAATGTATCATGAATTGTGTTCACATGTAATGCTGATTAATACAATAACTGTATTTTGTGTCTATTTTGTGAAAATTTCTGATTAAATGTCTTGAACATTCTATGTACACATACAAATAATCCACCTCAGGTTGAATAATCTTGATGTCTAGCTTCACGGGCACCTTTTTTTTTTGAAAAAAAATAAATGATGCGGGAGGGAGGCTTTATTTTATCTTTCCCTTTTTGTTTTGTGCAGACCAAATTATATTCATCTTTTCTGGCAAACCATTGCCAGTGGTTTAATAAAACCAACACTGTTCTTTTGAGTTACCAGGAGAGTCCGCCTTCAACAGTAAGCCTACTATTTCCTGCAAATAAAATAAGTCTATAAACAATTCTTTGATTCAATGTCCAAGAACATTATTTTTCAAAAATAAAGCTTGAGAGAGGAGAAGGTAAAAATAAAAAATAAAAAAAAGTTTCACTATACAGTTGACACGGACTAGCAAAATGACCCGGCAGTGCCTGCGAAGCTAGAAATTCATGTTATTCAACCTCACTCACATGGGATGGAAATAAGGATTGGTAACCTGGAATGTTGTCCCAGTCAACACTGTCATAAAAACTAGTTACTGGGGGTTTTCTAGTGGTCACAAACCTGCAGGCAACATGAATGACCAGTTATCACATATTTCTTGAATGACTAGGTATCATATATTTCCTCAATGACCGCTTATCACTCATTTCCTGAATCACCAGTTATGTGATTCCTGATGACCAGTTGTCAAGTATGTCCTGAATGACCAGTTATGACATATTTCCTGAATGACCAGTTATCACATATTTCCTGAATGACCAGTTATCTCATATTTCTGAATGACCAGTTATCACATATTACCTGAATGACCAGTTACCACTTATTTCCTCAATGACTGGTTATCACTCATTTCCTGCCCTGCTTATCACCTGCTGCAGTTTCAGGCTTTAGATGAATGTATAGAATATTCCTTCCCCATTTAAGAATGTAACACATGAGACCACTGAACATCATCCCAGTGCCATCTTCATTCTACAGTTAGTCTGTTGGTATTGGAGATCAGCTATTTATTACTGATTCTGCTGGTGGACGTTTTGTCCCAAGGCCCGCCCCCTGTACAGACCTTTTGGTCTTTGATATATGTTGTCATTTTGGGAAGTTGATGCTGGGTCCACATCGGGCCTTACAGACTAGTCTATTGTGTTAAATGCCGTCATTTTCATCTGATGATAATACAGGTCACAATCCCCAGTGTACGAGTTGTCACAGCTACACAGCTCACCAATTACCAATATACGAGTTGTCGGAGCATTTCCATCATAGCTCTCTAGATTTGTATCTAATACCGCTTATGCCGGTGCTAGGGGCCATGTGGTCATGTCATCCAAGTTGCCACATGAACAGGTACAATCATCATCCGAACGCATGGCACGATCATACGTAGAAACTTCTGCTCATAGCCATGCGGTAACGGGTGATATCTGAGTGTAATAGGGCTTTTCCCAAATGGTCCCATGCGATTGGTCCCGTGAGACCCGACATCGGCGCAATCACATTCATAAAATGAAGACACACCTCCAGAAAGCGATCGATTGAAATGATATCTTGGTGGGCCTCGAAGTGCCCCCATCACAAAATAAAAATCATATCATTTTCCTGTGAACTGCCGCCGATTTTATTTTGTTTCTAATATGTTAGGCCGTTTGTAATATGATTTTTCTCAAGAAAAACAAAGAAGTATGCTCCATTAGAGTGAGAAATAAAATAGCTAATTCGCACAACTTCGGTTTGGTCTCCCACAGTCTTGCGCCTCGAGCAATCGACATGCCTCACATCTGAGATTCCCAGGTCAAAATATTTGAATTCGGATAATTTCATTGGCTCGTTTAAATAGAGAGGACATGTGACTTGATGCTTCTGGAAGCTGACATGGGGCGAAATACACGGAGAACGAAGCCATTGAGCTAAGGGTAGTGTTAAGTGGAACGTGAAATGCCCTTAGCAGGCTAAGATGAGGTACAATAAAAGCGTATCGGAGATACAACACATATCACGAATCGTTAGATTCTTGGTATGTGCTTTAGAATAGGTTAACCAGAAGACTATACTGTCAAGTCATGTGGCTCTGTCAGTATGTCGGCACCTCTTCCCACTTCCCTTATATGCGTTGTAATTTACTGTGGGATAGATATTCCAGTTTGATTCCACCAAAGCCTTCTCTGCTGTCACAGTCAGAATTCCAGATTTATTTCCCAAATTTGCCGAATATTGTACTCGACCTTTGGTGCTAGCAATTATATGTTATAATAACTTCAAGTTTGAACAGTTGTCTAATTGAAGCTACGCACTTCTACCCATGGACTTGCTGCATGTCACATCACACATGTTATATACTACCATAGACTTGCCGAATGTGATATCACTAATGTCGTATTCTACCCATGTACTAGTAGCTAAATGTGAGACAATCATCTTGTATTCTACCCATGGACTAGTAGCTGATTGTGATATCACCGATGTGATATTCTACCTATGGACTCGATAAATGTTATATCACTCATGTCGTATGCATGATCATTTAGGTGAGGAATTCATATATTATTGTTGTTCATCTATTGTTTTATGTATAATTGGTGATTTTATTTTGTATATTGGTACTTAACAATTGAACAATAACAATCATATTATACAGCTACCATTTCTGTCAACTTCTCAATCCCTTGTCAGACTCATTGTTCTGTTGAATGGCGAGTCACAAGGCTTCAACAGGTTAGAGGAAACCACCTCTCTAAAATAGAGGTAAAACAGGTCGTTTTTGTCCAATAAATTCAATGATATATCGAAGATAGAAACATCCACCATAGGCGACCATGGATATATTTATCCGCATCGGATGGTATTGAAAAAACAAATTGTCATCTATCTAATTTACATAAGAATACACGACATGTTTTGTTCCCTGTTCAACAATTAGACTATGCACACTTTCATTGGAAAACCACTGTTCCGGCATGTAACAATATTTAAAGTAAGTCGCCTGAAGATTTTGTAGCATTATGATGAATAGGTCGAAAACGACCTTTTTTACCTTCATTTTAGAGAGCTGGTTTCCTCTAACCTGTTCAAGGGTACAGCAAATTTTCTGAGTTTATATCCCTCAGCTATTATTCACCTTGGACTGTTGTCGTTTTTCGTCCTACGTGCAAGTTTTTCCGTCGCCAGTATCTTGTTGCCACCATGTGTTGAGATTGACTTTTCCCAGACTCACCGAATTTACACCATACATGTATCTAGTCACCAATCAGAAGCTTATTGAATTTGGGGTCACCAGGTGAGAGTATATCCTTCTGATGCCAATTGAGTATTACCCAGATACTTACCAGAAACGATTAAGGCTAGGCATATGAAACTTAGGATAAAACCTCTAACGATAATTTCATCCAATTTTAAGCACCAATTTTGTGGACAAAATTCAATCAGTTCTAATAAATTTGATCACCCCCAGATTTTATGGTGGGAAATTTCACTTCCTGTGATCAATTTATTAGAGGGTTACCCAAATTCCACCAGTCATGGACTATAACTCTAGCCCTCAATAGCCCCCTTGACCTACTTTCCAAAGATTATCAGGTCAAAGTGGTCTGAATACAATTGAGATTTGACCAGGTCCTGGGGGAAAGGGGTTATCAGTGATTTGTTCTACAGTACTACAAAATGATAACTTTTGTATATATGATATACAGATGAAGATATTGATTGGTTATTGGGGAAAAAGTAACAGCCTATTAGAATCCATGCTGCCTCTCTTTGAGCGAACTATAGTCGGTTCTTCAGCTTTGGAGATAACTCCTTGAAGATTAAAATAATGACCAAATATTTGGTTGTTTCAGGTC
Organism: Hanleya hanleyi; assembly: GCA_036873755.1. Taxonomy (NCBI): domain Eukaryota; kingdom Metazoa; phylum Mollusca; class Polyplacophora; order Lepidopleurida; family Hanleyidae; genus Hanleya; species Hanleya hanleyi. The sequence goes on along the minus strand of JAVTVY010037221.1, from coordinate 4,012 downwards.
CACCAATGAAATTCTTTTCCCCAGTAAATAGTTATTTCATAGGCTAATCTCCTCTTCAATAATTTAATAAGCTAGCTACAAGGCTGAAGCCGAAAGCATATGATCTGAAACAACATCTAAAGCCAACCCTAAGCTTTGCTGTTTTGTCTAATTCTTGTTCACTTAAATTTGTTTGTTCAAACAAAAGATTTGGCACACAGTTTTAATTTGAGAAATCTTGCCCTACACGTCTACAATAGGGGCATGATCTATCAGCAAAAAGCCAAAAAACATTTTAGTGCTGACCACAAATCTTCATGCTACAAAATATAGAAAAAAAGTATAATAAAATATCTGACATTGCTATAGTGTCGAAGTATTCATATCTGGGGCCAGTGTAATGGGTTTTTTGGGGGTTTTTTTGTGCAGTGTTAAATACAGGTTGATCACTTCTATTTCTGGCACCAGGGTATCCTATTATTGTACAATACTCAGATTGTTCTTACTATTGTGAATGTCTTTCTCTTGTACTTATTACACACACTTGATAAGTTATTAGTATTATTCGACAGTCCTATATCAGGATTTCTATTACAGTAACTATTTTTGACACAAAATCTCTCCTCTTACCTTTATTTTGATAAAACATGTGAAAAATGCTAATTTCTCATGTGTAATATACAGAAATAAATAGATGATACAGTAAATTATGAGAGAGGTCCTTACATCTATTTTTCATATCACTGTGCCTTCTGCTATACCGCTACCTTAATATGCTCTGTTATAATTCCCGAGTAAATTAGAGATTTATTCATGATATGATATTGCTGATTGAATGATATTTACCGGTTTTGTTCTTTCAATAGCAAACTTATCACTAAGAAATATGATTTACAATGTATAGAGATTTCTAACTTTTGTTACAGTATTATTGTTACATTGTTTACGCAATTGTTTTACTCAATGTAAATTCCAACTGTATACGTTCCTGTAAATATATGGATTATGTTGAAGAAATTAATCTGTTTCATTCTTTCTTCCTGGTCTATTCTGTTGCACTGTTTGTTCATCATTTGAAGATATACTCATCTTCCTTTTATCAAGTGAATATCTATGTTCCCACTTCGAATCTGCCTTGATTTATTCGAACCATGTTCGAAATCCGAGGTGTAAATTTCACCTAGAACGAGAGATGAACCAATCAGAACCTACAGTACAGGCTGATTGTGTGTAGATTGACATCATCCTCAAGTAGCAGCATCATTCCTCCTAATATGGTGGTGGTTTTGGCCCTATATATAGGTCAGCCAATCAGTAACGCTCTTCTAGGACACATTTCAAAATTCAAATGGTTTTGAGGTCAGTGACATCTCGTGTCTCTTGATTAAGTTCTTTGAACATTGAAGGGGGCCAGATATATCAAGGGAAGTTCGAAGTGGGAACGTAGAAATTGGCTTGAGAAAATGAATATGGTGTGATATACGTGGACCTATATGCCTTCATTTTTTTTTGTGTAAATATTTTCACTGGTGCAAAGTTTACCGATCGTTGTCCCAGTTATTTCACTGTGATTCTGGATTTGGGATTTACCATATGGACTAGGCGTCCCATACAGGGAGGAGCCTACGTGTTGTTATATATTTCAACTTGAGTTCGCTGAATAAATGGAATTTAGAAGCCAGAGTGTTTTGTGTCAGGGCATCCCATACCGGGAGTGGCCAACGTGTGTGACAACCCTGAATAAGCTTGTGTTGAGGTACTTTCGACGGGATTTACTTACCTGGGACAGAGACTGGAGTTTCCGGACATTGTCTGCATTTTATATATCACCATAGCGTAAATCCATTGTGTATTATAATCGTCTGACACAACATTCGCGAGGTGTCAGAACTGTGTTCTTCTGGCCCGCCACTCGGGGCGGCCATGTTGTGTTTAGCGAAGGAAACTGGGTCTTCTCATACTGGCATGATGCCAAGTCATCATTTACATGATATACTGGAGCTCAATCTATTCAACCCATAATTGGAGACGGACACAAACACGCATTTATTACACTGGTGTCAGAAGTGGGATGCTTAACATTTTATAGCATCCAGTGATACGAACCTGTGACTAGCATACGTGTGACGGTTATTTACTTTATTTACTTTGTTGGATTACCAGAACGATTCCCAGGACTAAATTACTATGGCAGAGAAGAGCCCAGATCCAGAAGTAAGGCTCAGATTACCACCTGAGGCCATCAACATGGATATTCATGAAAGTTCTGACAGTGAAATAGAACAGAGTCATGCGGGGAATAAACACCAGTCACGACGTTATGATGGTAGGGGAGATGCCAGTTCTCCAGATCCTAGGCAGAACAGAACAGGTGTTGAGGAAAATGACAATGATAGTGACCAGGAAGTTGTGGGTGACCAGCTTCCACGAACGGGATTGCGTGGTCTAAGGGTCAAGTCAGACCCCTACGATGGACGCGGAGATTGGGAAGAATACTATGCTCATTTTGAAGACTGTGCCGAACTGGGTCAGTGGACTTTAAGGGAAAAGGCATTGATGTTGGCTACGAACTTGAAAGGTTCAGCCAGAACTTTCTATGTGGGTCTCCTGGTAGAGGAGAAGCGATCTTTCTACAAACTGTCTACAAGACTAAGGGAAAGGTTTGGTAGTGGTCGGCAACAGAACAAATGGCTATCTATGTTTGAGGCACGACGTCGTGAACCAGATGAGGCCATTGCGGAATTGGGCGACTGTCTTCGCCAGATGGCACTTAGGCCTACCCCAGATTGGATAATCAAGCACAAGAGGCACTGGCACTTAACCAATTCTACAAATGTCTTTCCATGGACATGAAGACGAGATGCTTCGATCGAGACTGTGTAACTATCATGGAGGCAGTTGATGTGGTGGAAAGATTTGAGGCTCTTCTGGGAAACACAGAGAAAAAGAAAGCTGCGTCCCGACAAGTAGGGCCAGTAGTTGGTGGAATGGAAGCTACCCCGACGGACAGCTCAGAAATTCTGATAGCGGTTCTCAGTCGACTGGACCAACTTGAAAAGGGTAATAGGCAGCAAACACAGAGATCAACTGAGGGTCCTAGGAGAGATAGATCCTGTTTTATCTGCAATTCACAAAACCATTTTTTTTAGAGAGTGTCCACTTTACAACAGATGTCAGCGTCAAGCTAGGGCTGAGCGACAGGGAAATGGACACCCGCCAGCCCATTAGGCCAGGGGTTGGCGGGGTTATCTGGGCCAGTGAATACCCATCCGATGGCCACGGTCGAGAGGGGTACAGTTCGCACTGGCCAGTCAGAGCGGAAAATAGGTCAATGGGATAATGGACTGTTTACATCTGGGCATCTGAGAGGAAGTGACATTGATGTTGATTTTCTGGTGGACAGTGGCTCAACAAAAACTTTATTATCCATCAGTGTATTTGAAGAAATAGACCCAAACGCCAGACCTCCGCTGCAGCCATTAACCTATGCAATTCAAGGGGTCAATGGGGAAAAGTTAACCATACTGGGATCTGCTGAATTTTCTGTGATGCTTGGTGGTACCTGGTATAAACTGCCCATGATAGTATGTGAGATAACCACCCAGGGAATTATTGGCCAAGACTTTCTCCTGAAAAATGTTCTTACAATTGACTATAAGTGCCTTAAACTGGAAACAGAACAGGGGGATATACAGTGTCGCATTGGGGGTGAGGCCGAGATGGTGTGTCAGGTACAAGTGTGTGAAACAGTAACAATACTTCCCCACTGTGTAACCTGGGTAGGGGTGGATATACCATTGCGTGAATATTTATCAAATTCTGGATTACTAGAGCCATCTCCAGCCCTCTTTAAGGACAAGATTATACGTCTTGTGAATGGAGTTATCGACTGTAGGGGAAAGGAGCAGGTTGTTAAGGTTGTCAATCACAGTAATGTGCAAGTGACATTGCCTTCTGGCATGAGGCTTGGGACGTGTCAGTCCTTCTACTATGTAGAGGGTTCTTCAGAGATTCGGGCGGCTGAATGCAATGC
>JAVTVY010037220.1:0-15919 GCA_036873755.1 Hanleya hanleyi | reverse complement strand
GCCGAAATTTCACATAGGTATAGGGGAATGTGGGCTATAATGCATATGAATAGAAGAAGCTGATTGGTCAAATGGTTTGGCGGCCATCTTGGATTTACCCTGAAACATTTCAAGATCTTCTTCTCTGGAACCACTGGACTCATCGACTCGAAACTTGGCACACATTATCAATGGATCTGGGGCTCTCAAAACACGATTTGAAAATTTGCTGCGTAAAACAAAATGGCCGCCATTGACCAATCAAAATTGTCGGTTTTTCAAATGACGGATTTGGACGGGGAAAATGGCTACATATATGCATTGTGATATAGCGATCACGAATATGCAAAAATTTTGGTGCTCGGTCACGTGGTTTGGCCGCCATCTTGAATTTTGTCAGAAACGGAGCACATCTTGTAGAGCCTATATCTCTGTAACTACGATAGGTACAGCCTTGTAGTTTGTTGTATTATATTGTCCAGGAGCAGCTCTTTCGGAAGTATGTGAACTGTTTTCACCTATCTTCAATAGTTTTCCCGCTATTCGCCATCGCATTTCACCCAAATTTGCCAATTATCGGATTTTTAATGTAACGGATTTCGATAGCGAAAGTGACTATATGTAAGTTATGGGACACAACGATGATGAATTTGGTGAGTTCGTGGTAGTTGAACCCATTAGATCTAATGAATACCCAAAGAAGAAGCTGATTGGTCAGATGCTTTGGCGGCCATCTTGGATTTACCCTAAAATCTTTCAAGATCTTCTTCTCTGGAACCGCTGGGTCGATTGACTCGAAACTTGGTACACATGATCTATGGATCTGGGGCTCTCAGATTACGATTTGAAAAGTTGGTCCGTAAATTAAAATGGCCGCCATTGGCCAATCAAAATTGTCGGAATTTCAAATAACGGCTTTGGACGGGGAAAGTGACCACATATATGCATTGCGATATGAGGGTCACGAATATGCAAAACATTTGCTCCTAGGTCACGTCGTTTGGCCGCCATCTTGGATTTTTATCAGACACGGAACGTAAATTGTACAGGCTACAACTCAAGAACTATGGGAGCGACAGCCATGCAGCTTGTTGCATTATATTGTCCAGGAGCAGCTCTTTCGGGAATATGTTAACCATTTTAACGTAGCTTCAATAGTTTCCCCGTTATTATCAGATGTAAATCACCCAAATTTGCGAACTGACAGATTGTTCTTCAGTGGTAACTATGTAGGTTAGATCTAAAAGGAAGGAAATGACGTTTTGCCAAATAGGGTGGCTTCCAGTTCTAAAACTACTGCTGTTGGTTCATTGCCTGCGATATGTGCTTGCAACCCGAGGATTGCCGCTCGCGGCTATATTTATTATTATTCTTATTGTTTTTTTTTCCGCCAGATTTTGTACCGTTCGTACAGTCAACACCGATTCACCGATGTAGTTGAAACTTCACCTGGTGATTGGGCCAGATGGGAACTGATGCATATCCCCCAATGAAGCCGATTGGCCAAAAGCTTCGGCGGCCATCTTGGATTTAACTGAAAATTTTTGACAATTTTGAAAATCTTCTCCTCCTGAACAGCTTAACCGATTGTCGCGAAACTTGGCACACATGTTCGATAGATTCAGGGCTCTCAAATTTGTATTCGAAAATTTGTTCCGTAAAACAAAATGGCCGCCATTGACCAATCAAAATTGTCGAATTTCCAAATAAAGGATTTGGATGGGAAAAGTGACTGCATATATGCATTGTCGTATGGCGATCACGAATATGCAAAAATCATGCTCCTAGGTCACGTGGTTTGGCCGCCATCTTGAATTTTGTCAAAAATGAGACTCATCTTGTACCGGCTATAACTCTGGAACTATGGATGGTACAACCTTGCAGTTTGTTGCATTATATTGTCCAGGAGCAGCTCTTTGGAAAGTGTGTCAACGGTTTTTACCTAGCTTCGATAGTTTTCCCGCTATTCTCAATCGAAGTTCACCCAAATTGGTCAATTATCAGATTTTCAAGCAACGGATTTCGATAGCGGAAGTGACTATATGTATGTTATGGGACTCGCCAATGCAGAATATGACGGATTCGTGGTGGTTGAGCCTATTAGATCTAATGCATATCCAAAGAAGAAGCCGATTGGTCGAAATGTTCGGCGGCCATCTTGGATTTTCCCTAAAGCACTCTAAGATCTTCTTCTCTGGAACCGCAATAGTTACGAACTTCTAATTTGGTGCCCTTTACTTCCAATGCTGTGTTCTTTCGTTGACAATGACTCCGTACCGGGAACAGTAATTGTGGAAAACCTTGAACAGTTACGAGAGAGCCGTTAGTTTGACATAATACAGGGTAGACAGAGGGTTAGCGATCCAGCGATCCTGGTATTCGTAAACAAAAAAGGTGAATATTTTGATTCATCGGAAGTGCGCGCGTCTGTCTTCAAATACGCGCGAGTGTTCCTCTCACGGCTGCAGAGTAGGAACTTAGCTGCTCGGCAGGGATGGCATTTAGGTGTCGATGATTAAAGTCCCTGAAACGAGGGAGTATTTGATGTCGCCGTTTACGTGGAATGTTCCCAGTTGAAGCACGAATGGGCGGGTGCAAACAAGGTAGACATTTCATTACCAATTTGGGAACAATACCCAGTCGACTAAAATCGCGCGCCAAAATACGTAATTGAAACGGCATCTCTGCCACTGTATCTTGTCGTTGTTTGTTTCACACGATTCGTGGCTGAAGTTTCTGGAACAGGTCACCAATTTTGATTGAGGGAATATATATATGTATGTGTGTTTGGAATTGACAGTAAGAATGCATTCGCGTTGTTGCAGGGGCAGGCATACAATTTCCGCCCCCAATTAGCATGCTGTTTGAAGTATGTTGATGTACATGGACGCAATTAGTATTGAGCGACATAAATTCAGTGCCCAGATACAGCGGACTCATACAGAAAACCATAGACTTTCAATAGTTTATCTTTTAGCAATTGTTTGGATAACAGCGCATAAGGATGAAAGTTCACACTCGACCTAAGGCGCTCGCAATCTTGACAAATTAAACTTTCCGGAAAATGTGTAGTATATATAATGGAAATCTTGGCCCCTACATTGCCGCTCGCGGCTATATTTAAAACTAATATTGATGTTCAATTATTTTCAGAACAAACTGTGAATTTTTAGCTCATCTGGGCCGAAGGCCCGATGGGCTTATGTCATGGCCTGATTGCCCGTCGTCCGTCGTGCGTCGTCCGTCGTCCGTAAACTTCTTCTCTGAAACCGCTTGGCCGATTAAGCTGAAACTTGGCATGCATGTTCCCCCCAATGAGTACACCAGAATTTGTTCATGCCGTGTCGATACGATTTTAAATATGGCCGCCATGGCGGCCATCTTGAATTTGCCATTGAAACATTGTTATCGCGATTTCTCAGGAACTACTGCATAGATCTTTCTCAAATTTGGTACACAGGTTCCCCTTGGGGTCTAGTTGTGCAAGATACCTGTTGTGGTCTGATTCACAAATCCAATATGGCCACCAGGCGGCCATCTTGGATTTCCCCATGAAACATTGTTATTGCAATTTCTCAGTAACTACTTTGTGGATCTTCCTCAAATTTGGTACACAGGTTCCCCTTGGGGTCTAGTTGTGCAAGATACCTTTTCTGCTTGATTCGAACATCCAATATGGCCACCAGGCGGCCATCTTGGATTTCGAGATGAAACATTGTTATCTCGATTTCTCAGGAAGTACTGCATGGATCTTTCTCAAATTTGGTACATAGGTTCCCCTTGGGGTCTAGTTGTGCAAGATACAATTTGTGGTCTGATTGAAAAATCCCATATGGCCACCAGGCGGCCATCTTGAATTTGCCAGTGAAATCTTATCGTTATTTTTCGTTAACTACTGCATGGATCTTTCTCAAATTTGGTACACAGGTTCCTCTTGGGGGTCTAGTTGTGCAAGATACCTTTTCTGCTCTGATTCGAACATCCAATATGGCCACCAGGCGGCCATCTTGGATTTCCCTATGAAACTTCGTTATCATGATTTATCAGGAAGAACCGCATGGATCTTTCTCAAATTTGATACACAGGTTCCCCTTGGGGTCTAGTTGCGCAAGATACAATTTGCGGTCTGATTGAAAAATTCAATAGGACCACCAGGCGGCCATCTTGGATTTCCAGATGAAACATTATCGCGATTTCTCAGGAACTACTGCATGGATCGTTCTCAAATTTGGTACACAGGTTCCCCTTGGGGTCTAGTTGCGCAAGATACAATTTGTAGTCTGATTGAAAAATCCAATATGGCCACCAGGCGGCCAACTTGGATTTCCAGATGAAACATTGTTATCGTGATTTTTCAGGAACTACTGCATAGATCTTTCTCAAATTTGGTACAGAGGTTGCCCTTGGGGTCTAGCTGTGCAGGATAACATATATGGTCCGATTGAAAAATCCAATGTGGCCACCAGGTGGCCATCTTGGATTTCCCCATGAAATTTTGTTATCGTAAATTCTTAGGATATTACTGCATGGATGTTGATACACAGGTTCCCCTTGTGGTCCAGTTGTGCAAGATACCTTTTTTTGGTTCATTTCGAAAATCCAATATTGCCGCATCTTGAATTTCCCATGAAACTTTATCATAAAATCTCAGGAAATAACTGCATGGATCATTTTATAGTGTTCAGGGGGACAACACAAGTTAGAAACTCATCTATTGCAGTTCTTTAGTAAAAATTTCTCACAGCTACTTTCTCCAGTTACAGACAGATGACCTACAGTGCCGTGGCACTATCTTTTACATCTTCGCAGACAGATGGGGTATGTCTTGGTTAGGCCATACCTCACCAGAGATTACTTTCATTGGAAAAATGTCCTGTTACATCTCATTGCCATCGTAACAACCCAGTCGCACATATTTCGTACTCGACATGTCTCCCCCTGGTGCATATACCCACAAAATATTGGAATCGTAGGTTAAAAACTGTCCAATGTACTGTCCGGACACGAAGTGGACAGACGGACGAACGACTGCAATCACATAATAATAATTGGTTCTGGTTATTGCTTATACAGCTTTACTGACAATCACACATTATATTTTGGTATAATTGCCTTTATTCCATAACCTCCAATTACAATCATGAATTTGCAGCTTGACCTCCTGTGAAATCGACTATGTTGCCATTTTGTTCAGGGGAGACAACGCAAGTTAGAAACTCATCTATTGCAATTCTTCAGTAAAAATTTCTCGCAGCCACTTTCTCCAGTTATAGCCAGATGAGCGCTACAGTGCCGTGGCACTATCTTTATTATTTTAAAAGATGGAGATGCGTTTTTTTTTCATAGAATCTAGTGGTTGTATTATATATTTTAGTTCATATCCGCTTGTAGTTTCCTATTATTTGTTCAAAATTTACACTCTCGAGTATTATAACTCTCAAATATTTAAATAATGGTTAAACATTCATGACCTGTCTGGCTGAATCAGTAAGAATGCCAATCCTTTAAATAAGGGGAAGAAACCAGTCCGAAGTACTTAATAAAGAAAATATAACGAGTTGTTTCCCTTAAAATGAACCAAGGTCAAGGCCATAGCGATGTCAACAGCGTGCCCACTTGTCCTTTTCGTCTTTGTCGACTGGTTTATCGAGGGATTTTGAAGGATTACACACAAACGAAGGCCACTGTGACGATCTTTTCTGAAGAGGAAGTTTAAATAAATTTAGACTAGAAGGTAGGCAATTTATTTTCAAGTTGAGAAGGATCATTGTCAACTCGACTTTCATGATTCAAGCTGGAAGGGATCAATCTGGGTCAAGTTCTATCGTTTGTAACAGCAAAATTTCAGTTCCCGTGTCCACAAGACTTGAACACACTCAAGGATTGACGTTTTAGCTTCCATTTCGCATGCCTAGTGTTAAAACTGGTGAAATACTTTCGAAATAATAAGAGAAGGGCCTCTAGAATTTTTCACTTCCGGGTTCCGCCAAAACTCACCCACGTGTCTCGCTAATCGTGCACGAGCGATTTAATAGTCGTTAATACACCCCCCGGAAGGTGTATTAAATTTAATCGCGTATTAGGGATATTTAATAGCGGTATTAAGGTCATCGCGCTTGGAACAACAGGTTAATCGGAGTATTAAATTTAAACCTTGGATCAGAAAGATTTAATCCTAGATTAGCGCTAATAGCGCTTCGAACAACCGGCCCCTGGTGTATGATCTGATGTTAACAACTAAAGATAACGATATCCCTGAGCTACTTTTATTAATAGATTTTGAGAAAGCCTTCGACTCGGTTTCGTGGGTTTTTATTGACGAAGTTTTACAAGCATACAACTTCGGGAAATCAATTCGGAACTGGATTCGCACTTTTTATAAGGATATAAGAACTTGTGTTATACAAAAGGGTCACTTATCGTCGTTTTTTCAAAACAGTCGTGGTTGTAGACAAGATGACCCAATTTCTCTATATTTATTTTTGTCGTGTGTTGAGATTTTGGGAATCATGATTCGTCATAATAACAATATCAAAGGCATTTCCACAGGAAAAACTGAATATAAAATTAGTCAATACGCAGACGATACGCAGTTAACCCTTGACGGTTCGGAGACATCGCTCAGATCAGCTTTAAAGACATTGGATACATTTTATAAACTCTCCGGTCTTAAAATAAATGTAGATAAAACCAAAGCAATTTGGATCGATGCATTAACCGGAATTATGTTCGGAAATAAGATTATGCCAAGATATAAAATTAGAATGGGTGACAGATTTCGACATGCTGGGGATCAGCTTCATCAGTAAATTTTACAGACATTTGGAAGATAAATTATTTGGCAAAATTAGAAGAATTAAAGAGAGAGAGCGGAATTTGACACTATTAGGCAAAATTACCATTATAAAAGCATCGGCACAATCTAAATTAACTCATCTTTTCCTTGCCCTACCTAACTTTCCCGACGACTTTATCCATAAGCTAAATACAGTATTGTTCAAGTTCCTTCGGAATGGAGGGAGTGACAGAATACAAAGGAAAATATGAACGCGGAATTATAAACATGGGGGACTGCGTATGGTCAATGTCACACATTTTATGCATAGTTTGAAAATATCACGGATAAAAAGATTATTATTCCACAGCAGAAAATGGAACGATCTCGTTAATGTTGACTCCAGTATCCTCCACAATATATGAAATTGAGGGGACGGTTACCTAAAAAGCCAAATTCCAAATATTCTTAATCCTTTCTGGAAAGATGTGTTTCATGCATGGCAACTTTTAAGACAAAAACTAATAACTCAGAAAGTAGATGATATTGCCAACCAGTTAGTTGGCTTAATAGCAATCTGAAACATTCTATTTTTATCGAACACTGGTACAATAAAAGCATAAATTATATACGCGACATCGTAGACTGTAAAGGAAAGCTTCTGTGATATCAAGATATTAAAACTAAATACAATATAAGAGGAACATATCTAGACTACCATCGCGTGGTACCAAATATTACAGAAGTGTGGAAGTACACGAATACAGTGAAACGCTACAGTATAGCCCTGTTCTAGGCATAGAAAAAGCTACATTACTGAAACAGAAAAAGGGGTGTAGAACCTTTTATGATTTATTGAATGGGGAACAAGGATTAATCATTAAAACAGCCGCAAAATGGGAGGAATTATTAAATTTGATAGACTGGACTGAAACATACCAAAATACTTTTTCATGTGCAAAGTTCACAAAATTAAGAAATATACAGTACAAAATTTTACACAGAACTTTATGTACAAATTCATTTTTATACACAATTGGGAAACGAGAAGATGAGCTATGCTCGTTCTGTCAATCTCATAAAGAGACAACTGAGCACCTACTTTTTAAGTGCCCTAAAATATGGCGTCAATGGGAAGAGTTGCAAGAATGGTTCCATTCAGTTAACATAAATTATCAAAAAGTTCTATGTGGGTGGGAGGGCAAACAAGATTGTCAAAACTGTTTATTTCTAGTAACAAAACAATCTATTTACTCCTGTGAATTCAAGAAAGCAGATTTAAATATTACTGCTTTAATAAATAAATTTCGCAACAACTTTTAGTCAAAAAAAATACATCTCTCAAATGCAAAACACACAAGACAAGTTTCAAAGAAAGTGGAGTATGATGTCAGTTTTCTGGGGGGGGAGTGAGTTGGGTAAGAATTGATTTAGTTAACATAATGTGGCGAGTTCTGGTCCGATGATCGACAACAACAACAACAACAACAACGACGACATGGATAAAAACCTTCCTGACGAGAAATCCAGTGTTTCCCGAGAACCTACCTTTATCCAGTATAAAATTAGGTGTCCTCTAATTATTTGTGGTGTACCTAGTAAATCCCGACAATGTTCATAGAAGCTGAGATAGTCTGGTGAAGTTAAATTTTATTTGCCTTCCCGCTCAGTAGAAATTCAAACCGTCATGTTGTTTTCACTGAGCTGTATGAGGTCATCGCCAGCCAATGAGTGACGAGGTTCCAGCAATGATGTCACTCTCAGCCAATCAGCACTGCTTGGAAGTTGGTCATGCTATACTTTCGGTCGGAGGGCCGCGGACAAACGAGGCTCGTCAGTTCTGTCTGGGACTCACAACTGGACACATCTTTAACTCTGACGGTACTAATTGCGGTACCACCAGTAAAACCAACTACCAAGGTACAAAACAAACAGCCACACAAGATAACCTATACTTAGGTTGGGAATATTTATTTAACCATTGTTGTTGTTGTTGAACCATCAAGTGGGACCATTTATATGGGTAACCATACTGTAGACAAACAAGTGTTACCATAACGTAAACAAACAATGGTGTTACCTTACCATAAAAGAAAACCACCCTGTATTTTGAGAGAATAATCTATCTTTATTGTTGTTACAAATCCGTATCAACTTGGTGTATATTTGGGTTCACCAACCGTAACCATCAACCGCCAACAGTAACCATCAGTCTGTGACCATCAACATAAACATCGGTCTGTGACCGTCGATGTCAACAGTGACATTATCACCACCTACCTGTAAACTGTCCCCAGTCATATCAGCTAATACACTGTCAACATTGACCGTCAACGTGTAACCGTGCATATATCGATAACCGTGAACCAGTGACAGTCAATTGAACCGTGACCATAACAAGTGACCATCTACAATACATCAATATTACCATCAACAGTAACCGTCTAATGTCAAGTAGTAATCGCTGACCATCAGATAACCATCAACCATATCCCAGGGTTATCAGCCAGCGACCATTGACCAACTACTGATGAATGGTATTGCTGACCACCGACCACGCTACAATTGGTGGCACCATAGTGGGAATATATTGCAAGCTTTACCCTCCATATCTCAGAAAGAAAATTATATTTATATTGGCATCACGGTTTTTCCCCAGAATACAAGGGAAACGGCGACAACTCTAGTGGTACAAAAACAATGGAGAAACACATTTATGGTGGAGATTTGGATGACAGTGAGGTAGAGTTGAATTTTCGAGCAGCTGATAATCTTGATCATGCTTCTTCAGAGGAAAAAGATGTCGCACCCAGACAGGACTCAACACATCTGACTGATGTGCAGATCAGCACATTTGCAGGCCATGAAGGCCATGGGCAGGTATCATATACCCTGCAAGCCTTGATGTGAGGGATAGACAGTCCCAGCATTCCAGTCAAGCTGGCGATCAGCAATGTGGTCTTAGGCAGGAAGAGGGAATTATGCCCATCAGGCATACTGGAGATGACGCAGAACCCAGGCGGGGAAATGACCAACATGTCGTCAATAGATCAGATACAAGCCAACCAAACACAAGGGGACGGACTTACAATGATCGACAAATTTGGTCTTGTTGAAGACGACCGGTATGCAACATTCGATCGTAGAAACAGGCTTGAAACCACAGGACGAAACCACGGTGACGGTTATGGGGTAAATGCTCTTAACCGAGGCCAAAGGAGAAAGAACTACCCAGATACTGTCTATGATGAGAGTTATCTAGCTTCAGTGGATTTTCGAAGATATAGAAAACAGAAAAATCCTGCATCTTATGATGGATCAGCAGGATGGCATGCCCATCTTAACTCATTTCGAGAAGGTGGCCGAGATAAACAGATGGGATAATGCTACCAAGGCATTAGAGTTGGTTACAACTTTACGGGGACGGGCACAAGGTATCCTTAGTGATTTGGAACCACATCAACGTAGGAACTATAGGGAATTAGTAGCTGCCCTTACTTCTCGATTTGAGCCAGAGAACCAATCAGAGATGTTCCGTGCTCAAATGAAGCACCGTCTGCGGGAAAAGTTTGAACCGCTGACCGAATTAGACCAGCATATTAGGAAGTTGGTGCGTAAAGCCTACCCAGTAGCCTCGAGTGAAACAAGAGAGAAATTAGCACGGGATGGGTTCATCGATTCCCTCAATGATTCTGAATTAGAATGGGCCATTTATCAAGGGAAACCAGCGAGCCTAGAGGAAGCTGTTAAGATTGCGCTGGAGTATGAAACATTGCAGAATGCTAGGAAACGTAAATTACAGGGAGCTTCCCTGAGGATGCAACGCGAGAGTCTGGATGATATAAGCAATCTAGAATCAAGTGATGGTAGCCATGGTAATGAACCGATAATGAACAATCTGGTGGAACGGCTTGCCAGGATCGAGACCAGTTTGACAACGGTTGAAACTAAGGGCAACAAATTACGCAGAAGACCTGGAAAAGGTCATTTTTGTGGAATCGAGGGACACTGGAAGGCAGAATGGCGGAAGCGAAAGCAACAACAGTTCAGGAACAATGCAGCTGGTCAGTAGCTGGTGCCGAGGGCCAGACTATATTGGGCCCAATACAGACATTTAGTAAGCAAAATCATGATGGTCTTTTCCTACCAACACAGGTCAATGGGGTGAAAATGAATTGTCTGATTGATACAGGGTCATCGAGTACAGTCTTACATTCAAAGAAATATCATGCGATTCCAGCGGATCTCCGACCTGCACTCGAACCTGGACATGGTCATATCAAAATGGCAGATGGTGGACTGGTAAAAATATTGGGACAGTCCACCTTGGAATTAAACTTTCTTCCTGACGTGACCACACAACAAATTATGCTCATTGCTGACATAGATGTTCCTGCGGTACTGGGTTATGACTTCTTGCATGGACACTTGCCTTCCATGTTCCGAGTATCTGGCAGAAACCGTCATCATTCCACTAAACACCGAGACCATGATAAATGGTATCATCAATGCAGACTCCTCAACAATCATGACTGGGGTGGTGGAAGTGAGTGAACAGTTTGATGCTGCCCAGAGCTATTGTAGATCCAAGTACAGGCCATATTCCCTTAAGAGTGGCAAATTTTGATGACCAGCCAAAAACACTGTACAGAGACACGCACATAGCCACTTGTCAACCAATATACAGAGTAGTTGACGATATCAAAGACAAGGATACAACACATGACAGACTGAATCATCTTGCAGTTAGTAAGGAGGAAGTACCTGCCCATGTTGGAGATTTATACCAAGCAGCGGTTCAGAACTTGAATCCAAACCTACGGGACCAAGTGCGACAACTCTTGTCAGACCAGCAGGCTGCCTTTGGCAAAGGTAATGATGACCTTGGCCGAACCAACATAGTCAAGCATACTATTAACACCGGTGATCCAGCGTCAATCAGAATGCACCCTAGAAGGTCATCACTCTCCAAACGTCAAAATGTTGAGAAGGAAGTTTCATCAATGTTGAAGAAGGGTATAATAGGGAAGTCCTTGGGCCGCACCAGTTGTTCTCGTGAAGAAGAAAGATTCTTCTCGCCGCTTTTGCGTGGACTATAGACTCTTGAACCTTGCGACTCAAAAAGACTCCTATCCGATCCCGAGAATAGACGACTCTCTGGATGCCCTACGAGGTTCAACACTGTTTTCAACACTCGACCTGAAGAGTGGATATTGGCAAGTTTAGGTCGATCCAAAAGATGCTGAGAAAACTGCTTTTTCTACGACGTGCGGTCTATAGCAATTCAGGGTTACGCCTTCTGGGCTCTGCAACGTTCCTGCAACCTTTGAGCGCCTAATGGAAGCTGTTCTCTCTGGACTCAACTGGAGGACCTGCCTACTGTACTTAGACGACATAATTATCTTCTCTGATTCTTTTGAGACACATCTAACCAGGCTGAATGAAGTCATGCGTAGAATCAAAGAGGCCGGTCTGAAATTATCACCAAAGAAATGCCATTTGTTTCGAAAAGAAGTTGAATTTTTGGATCACATAGTCTCCAGTTTGGGCACATCGACGGATCCATCCAAAATCAGTGCAGTTAAGCAATGGCCAAGACTTACAAGTCTTACAGAAGAGCGAGCCTTCATTGGGACTTCATTGAGGCTCGTATTATAGGCGTTACGTAAAAGGTTTCGCAGATACAGCCAAACCATTACACAAGCTGATGGAGAAAGGAAACATATTCAAGTGGACATCAGAATGTGAGGACGCCTTTGAAAAACTGAAAACAGCACTCACAGAGTCGCCCATATTGGCTTATCCAACCATTGAGAAACCATTCATCCTGGACACAGATGCCAGCAACATAGGTATTGGTGCTGTCCTGTCAAAGTTAGATGACGAAGGGAAGGAACGTGTCATTGCTTACTTCAGTAGAACCCTAACAAAGCCAGAAAGGCAATATTACTTTACCCGAAAGGAACTGTTGGCTGTGGTCGAGGCTGAGAAACATTACCACCACTATCTTTATGATTTGAAATTCTTGGCTCGCTCCGACCATGGCGCTCTGAGATGGTTAATGCGGTCCAAAAATCCAGATGGACAAACTGCCCGTTGGATAGATTACAAGCGTCTAGTCCGTCATTCATAATTCAGCCGTCGTCCATTAGAGAATATCCGCGTCCATAATCCAAAGACCTATTCTATATTCCATACAACAGTATTCGCACCAAATTTAAAAAGACAATCGTAGTATACATAAACATAGGCTTGTTTCCTGCAAGAGAGAAGCAGTCAACAATTTTCAATGATGCCGGCAAGACATCATGATGTTCCAAAAATATCAAATCCGTATCGCTGATCTGTATTCTTAATCCATAATATTCGTTGTAAAGTCGTCATCTAAAGAATGATGTATCGCAGTCACGCTTTGATTGTGACAGTTCATATGAGTACCATGAGGATCTTGAAGTACATGGATTCATACGGCCCCTAGCACCGGGGCTAGGACACAAGTTACGAAACGTAGCGCCATAGATATTGCACGCTACGTTCGTATTTTGCTATCAGCATGCGATATGTATCGACAAATTTGAGAAACTTTGAGTGGTGGCGTTTGGTGGAATAGCCCTGTTTTATAAGTTTCTGCAACAATGTTTTGTGACGTTGATTAAAATCGTCACATTTAACACAGGATCTAGCAAATGCTACTAAGCGAGATATGTATACGCCATATGCAGGTCCCACTGGAATATTACTGTCCAGAAAGGGATAGTTTACGATGTCGAAATTGTAATCATCTCTTTTGTCATAAAGTCGACGAGAGAGAATGTCCGCTTCATTTTTATAGAGATATAGATCTAACTATGATGTGCCTGTAGGGCTGTCTGTAGTTCCCTTCAAATCCAGTGAAGGTGGATATATATCCTTCACTGCGTCATTTATATAGCGATTATCCACAGCGAGAAGTTCGTCTATACAGCGTTTGGTGAATGATAAGGAACGGGCTTTGAATGGATCGGTTTTTGAAAGCGCCTGCATATAGTCATATTCATAAGAGAACAGATACAGGTCAGCCAACAGAGATGCACAATTAGTACCCATTGGAATACCTATATGCTGCTGATATATTGTGTTGCCAAATTTTACATAAATATTTTTAATGAGAAATTCAAGCAACTCTATAAACAAAGAAACATCCCATGAATGATATCTCCTGTATGTAGTAGGGCTAAAGAATGTTTTATGGCTTCCGACATTAATATATCTACGATCAGTTTTCTTGAACACAGATGCTATTAATGAACTTAAACGGTCAATAGTGTCCTGATGAGGGATTGTAGTATAGAGAGTCCAGAAATCCCATTTGGATACAGGTCTATACGGTATGTGACCTTTAGCATCACGTTCTTCCGTGAGACATTGATGTTTTCAATATCCACATACATTCAACGCCAGAGTTCTTAGAAATAGTGGCGCAATACCTCTCCCAAAATGCTTTCACCTCCTGATGGGCCCTCGCCAATAGGGTTGAAAGAAGCTTGGTGGTGCAGCTTCTAGAACCAGCTATGAATCTAGCTTTGTATGGTGATTTATGCATTTTGGGAGTCCAGTATAGTTTTGGTATGTCGTTATGATTGGTTGGAAGACAAATACCTCTTTCCCTGAGAAACTTGTTTTGATTGTTAAATAAATCTTCCAGAGTAAATGCAGTTTGGGAGTAAGTAGACGTATTTGATGAAGATATGTCTACACTCAATTCTTTAACCAGCACTTGGTAATAGTAATATTTACATATGAATATTATATTATTCGGAGCTTTGTCTGCTGGGACTATGACGAATTTACTCTGGAGATTTGCTACAACCTCTTGCGAATTGAGGTTTCTCAGTACTTGTTTTGCTTGGAGAAGAGTACTTCTGTCAATATGGCGGATTGTTTCAACGACCTTGCTCTTGGTGAGGTCCAGCCAATAAGCGAGTACTGTAGGTTCAACTTTTTCTCGCTTAGACCAATCAATAACGTACTGTTCCAATGCAGACAGGACTATCTTCTGGTCGACCGTCAGATTCATTCTTCTTGGCTCTCTATATTTAGGTCCTTTCATCAGGAGTAATTTCAGATCCTTATCACTCACCACACCAAGGTCACCAGTCATAATATGTTTGCATGGCGTATAGATAAAGTTCGACGATTCACAATCACAACTACAGCCTCTTGACGTGTATAAGTTCCAGTCAAACTCCTTGACAGCATTGGGAGTAATTGAATATTTTGGTGGCTATAGGTTTAGTATACTTATGTCACCTGGTACGTTACGAGACAATAATCAGGCGACGAGCTTGAGTGATACCGTTTTATTCCTGCTAAATATATGACACAAACGTACAGGTGTCGGTGAGCAAGCGACTGGAGTCCATTTATGGCTCCCAGTTACAACAACCAATTGGTACAAATAAATCATTACGTTTGCTAATTAATGCGGATATATCAATACGTTCGACAATTAGTACGAACAAATAATCACGTTCGGCAATTCATACAAGTAAATCATTTCAGTCAACAAGCAGTAATTCATTTATCCAACGCGTAGTATATCAGCGACACAGATAATTCAACAAATCATTTATCAAATCCATTAGATATGAATTATATATCTAGAATAGCGTGGATAATATGGAAACATTACCATTACCATTGAGACTAACCATACGTGAGATATAAGAGATACCCACACAAAGTATATAAAGCAACATACCTGCAAAATATATGACACAAACGTACAGGTGTCGGTGAGCAAGCGACTGGAGCAAACTCTCTTGCAGGTAGATGACTTATATACACAAAATCCTATCAATGCAGCACGGACCAATCAAGAAGAATTAGAATTAGAATTCTAAAGGCTACGCAAAAATATTGTACGATGTCCAGGCTAAAGTCACCTGAAGTAGTTTAAAATATAAAAGAAATAAGACCTCAGAGCGGCGCGGTGTTTGGAATATAAAATAGATATCCAGCTCATCCCGAAAATAAAGACCTAAAGCCGAGAGCGGTAGCATCAAGCCGAATGGATTACATAAACCACCGCGTCGTCTTATATGGTGGTCCACGTAACGCAGCGATACACCCTGGATAATCAAACCTACATTAATAGTGTTAGTACATGTTATATATGTTAATATG
>JAVTVY010037219.1:0-16647 GCA_036873755.1 Hanleya hanleyi | reverse complement strand
CTGAGGCTTAGGGTTGTTTGAACGTCACGCGTTTTACATATCCATAGTGTTCAAGTGAACAGGCACAATCATAGCGTGACTGAGATACATCTTACTAGAGCGAACGACTCGGAAATTCATTTGGATAAAGAATGCTCGTCAGTGATTAAGATTTTATGTCAAGAGCATGATGTCTTGCCTGCATTGAAAACTTGACTTGAGCTCAGCGCTAAATGATTACTCAGAAATGAAGGACAAGACGCGGGGATTTGAACCCTTGCCTCACTTTTCGACAGGATATGAGTCAACCGTTTAACACCAGCATCTATATCGAAAGGTAGAATATAAACTGTTACTTCGCACTGATAAAAACGCTCGGTTGAATTTATCCAAGTCCGGAAAGTATCCACAATGTATCTGCTTCTCAGTATATGTGTTTCGAAGATTTCATTGTCATGGGAAATGTCTTTAAATTTCATATCAAATATGCCGTATATACACACGATCACCTGTGTTATGGTATAGGCGTTACTGGAAGAGCCATGGCCAACGGTCCATAGCTGATCGCTAGACACAATGCGCACCAAAATGCATCCGATCTGCCTGGCGAATGACAAACAATGATGACGTATTGCTGACTGGTACTGGTGACTTAGAAGTAGTTAGCCATGTTAATTGTACGTTTTCTAAACTCGGCTTGAAAACATGATCATGAAAGTAATTGTCGTTTAAAATAAATATCGGATTTTATAGTTCTTTGATCTTTATTTTTTTTCCTGGGTTGATAAAATATCCAGTATAACGAGAGAACTGGAGGACGATTGTAAAATGATAAAAAATGGCTTGAACGGTCGAAAAAGAAGAAGCTTATCTGAGGTTTAAACACAGCGTCTATTGAGCTATGTAATATCCGATTCAAAAATAAATTCCAGAAATTATTGATGTTTCAACCGATTGAATGGAGAGTTAAATTTAATAAATTGATTGCCTACTACACTAAATCATTTCCGAAATACGTCAATTTTATTAAAATTGAGTTATCCACATGTTTTCAAATCGTCGCCCGATCTGACTTCCGGTCAAAATCACATGGTTGTCTTTAACTATTGAAACTTGAAAATGTGTAAGTAATGCTCAAAAAAAAACTTCTATACAATTTTTTTCAATTTGACATAGGAGTAGGCTGATGCTGGGGAAAGGGATCATGGCTCTATCTCATTCTGGTTCTCGTACCAATGACGCATAGCCACGGATATCCATATCTAATCTTGATTAGGTCCCCAGTCTTTTCTCTATTTCTCTTTATAATCTATATATATATATATATATATTCATATATTCACCAATTATTTCCCCAATAGTTCTCTTTATTTTTTTTCAATGAAGTACCCCAATATTTTTCATAATTACAGAGTATGCCGTGCAACCGATTCCCCCACACCGCCCTACACATGCTCCCGCCTACCAATGACGCATAGTCACTGATAATGAATATCCTTTCCCAATTATATCTTCTTTACATCTGTATCCATATCTAATCTTGACTAGGTCCTCAGTCTTTTCTCTATTTCTCTCTAACATCTATATATATATATTCATATTCACCAATTATTTCCCCATTAGTTCTCTTTATTTTTCTCAATGAAGTACCCCAAAATTTCCCATAATTACAGAGTATGCCGTGCAACCGTTTCCCCCACACCGACCTACACATGCTCCCTCGTACCAATGCCGCATAGCCACTAGTAATGAATATCTGTTCCCTATTATATCTTCTTTACATCTGTATCCATATCTCATCTTGACTAGGTCCTCAGTTTTTCCTCTATTTCTCTTTATCATATTATATATTCATATATTCACCAATTATTTCCCCGCTAGTTCTCTTTATTTTTCTCAATGAAGTACCCCAATATTTCCCATAATTACAGAGTATGCCGTGCAACCGTTTCCCCCACACCGCCCTACACATGCTCCCTCGTACCAATGGCGCATATCCACTGGTAATGAATATCTGTTCCCCATTATATCTTCTTTACATCTGTATCCATATCTAACCTTGACCAGGTCCCCAGTCTTTCCTCTATTTCTCTTTATCATCTATATTAAAAATTCATATATTCACCAATTATTTCCCCACTATAGTTCTCTTTATTTTTCTCAATGAAGTACCCCAATATTTCCCGTCATTACAGAGTATGCCGTGCAATACTACCAGCTTTAAGCCTACAGTCGAGCAATGCTGCAGTGTACTCATGCTTGGTTGATTCGACACGAACCTGGTTGCAAATACACATACCTCCCTTGAAAACAAGTCCAGCTTAAATATGACTAGGATAGCTCCCATTATTAGGACATTATTTTACATCGTTTGTCACTCAAAAAGTTGACGGCTAAAGTTGGAAGGTCACACTGGACTGAAGACGTAATCAGTTGAAATGAAGGCCAGATTATGCGTATATTGTAACTAATCTTGTTGAAAAATTGAAGGCACACGGTACACTAAACGCATTATTATTTATGTAACCATGACAAAAACATGCTCAACAACGCAGTCCTGTCAGAGGGCGATTTATTGTTTACTTCAGACATCTTCAAGACTAACTCCAATATTTGCCGAATGGCCCTCAAATGGAAATACAAACAATAAAACTGCAATACATTTTTCATTCCGTGCAAAATAACAGTCATATATCCCTCATCACCTCTTGTAGTACTATGACATACTGAATGCCGTAAAACTGCCAATCAAACCGCCTTCGGTTTTCTAAGGCTAAGCTTTGCTCGATGTTGTACGGTGGAGGGCCTCTCTCTTGATTTCTTCGTCATTACAAGAATACTTTCCAATGGTCCATCACATTCACTTCCGGGTTGTGCATTCAAGAGCTAACATCCACCTGAATATAAGCGTCAGTACCGACATTTGAACGGTTATCGACCTTGCTATCAACGATTTTTGTCAATATATTTGAAGTATGATACTTGTTTCTAACATTGTATGTATTTCGAAACACCAAAAGTGATGACAAATACCAAAAATGGTACCATTCCTTTACAGATCTAGGATTATCACCATACCCAACACTACATTATTGACCCACAAACACCATTGTGACACGTCACCACGAAGTCAGGATAATGACACAATTGGTGGTTGTATAACCGTGCTTCCCAATCACAGGAGAGACTGCCGCCTCAATGTCTTGCTTGACATATTATACACTTTTTAAGTGATCGAGGCCGCAGGCCGAGGTCAGGTCTGCTAGACCAAGTCTGGCCAAGGGTTCAGGTTTCATGAACTCCATCACAAGTTAATAAGTGTTAAGTACTATACCGAATTTTTATATTTGGGAACATCCATCAATATCCAACCCATCACTGTGCTAATTTTGACCTGGAATCACAGAGTAATTGGGAGTTTTATCCCTTCCACCACGTACGGGCGACCGTCGGCTAAGTTTCCTGCCACTCAGACGGCACGTGTAAACACTGAACACGTGATCCCAATATTGACTCCTGACCTCACGTGCTTTGCCTGACAAATACATCACCCGCATCAGATGAGTCAGTGATCGAAAATTATTGACTCGTTTCTGGCTAAAGTTTGGCCAGTGAAATAACAGAACCCCTCGTGAATATCCATGAGTTATAATAATATAAAGTATTTTCCCCCAGGTCTGCATAGTGGGAGAGTATAAATATGACAGCTCTCATAATCACATAAAGCGCATGGAGGCAGCTGAATGGCCACCTCTTCTGGTGTTTCCCGTGTACACCTTAGATCCACAAACCTTTGTATACATGTAGTGGGATGACTCGCCACCCGCCGCATGTTTCACACAAACTATGTATACTGTCATACTTTCAGAAAAATTTAGGCTCGAAAACATGAGCAATTTGCACTATAGTTCAAGTTGATCTCTGGACATTGCTGTCTGGCCTCGATGGCAGCGGACGGCGCACCGAGCACGAGCTCCTGTTCGTCAATCCGAGCGCTTCATGTCTATAATATATTTTTAATCGATGATAACTGGTATATGTCAGATTTGAATATGCCAAAATTATCATAAATAATAAGGCCTTTGGTCCTCTCTAGTAGAAATATTTGTCCATATTATAATATTCACATAATGCAGTTATCAATAGTTGGAAAACCCGCTCCGTGTTATAAACATGGGGAGAGAAAGAATCGAAGCTTACGCGATGGCCCACGTTCACTTGTCAACGAAACCGAGGCAAGACAGTAGTGTCCAAGGATTAATGGAAAGATCCCATTTGATGAGAGAGAAACCAGTATGATATCATCGTGACGTACCTGTATTATAACAGCGGTAGTGTTCCCGATTCCGCCCCATTACCCTCAATATTTTTTTCGCCTGGGGCTAGGTATCTGAAAATTTCACACCCGATTTTTGAGTCTAGCTCTACCGGGAAATGTAAAAAAAACGACATTGTCTGACCGAATGTTTTGACATTTTTTTTTCGTTTGTTTTTATCTTCTTGTTTGCTCCGGAAAAGCTATGCAGAAAATTAGAAAATAAAAAGATACTTTCTGGATGATGGAAGCAACAACACGAAGAAAAACATAAAAGAATGCAACTTTCTCCTCAATGCAATTTTGAATTTATTCATTTTGCAGTGCATGGAGAAACAGTCATTTGGTCTTTAAGGTAACCCCAATATAATATAGGGAAGTTTCAGCTCCTATATCCTCTTCCGGTTCCGGTTATGTCGACCGTGCATCTTTCTCGCGCAGAGATATTTGTTGGAAATATTTATCATTATTCTATAGTTTATCGAACAAATATTTATACTGTGTGCACAATGAACTTTGTCGCACATTATATCGACCATAACCTCTAATAGATTGAATTACTTCTCGTGTTGAATTATGGCCCTCTATAATTTTCGAGCATCTGACTTTTTTCAACCCTGATTTAGGTTTTGGTCTTGAAAGCATAGCAAACTGACAGCTGAAAAATTATGTGTATCATTTGTGGACGGATGTTGCTATCATGACGTCAAACAGTCAACTAACAACTTTGCGGAACATGACATCAGCTATCCATAAACTGCTAAAGACAAACTAAGTTATACGGCAGTGTTCGAATGTGCCATAAACTATGCAAAGCAGATCCAACAGCAAATTCCAATGAATTGAATTTCAATAAATTTCGTCATCCGTTCCAATGTCCCACATGGAAGAATTGGATCCGAGTCTTACTGGAAAGAAAATATTTTCCCGAAACCTTGGAAATAATAGTGTCGTATACACTTTCCCGTCCCTGAAAAAGAAGATTATTGTATTACAAAATCTTACAGAGACCATAGCATATCGAGAGTCCCAGACAAACTTTGTGAGCCTTTTTCAGAATGCCAACTCACTCATTTCCTTCGTGATTTCCCTTCTGAATGTGAGGCAGAGGGAAGCTTTCCTGTAGAGTCCTATGGTTGTTTTTGATTGTTGATTGTTAGTCATTCGACAAATATATGTAGGCTTATAGTTTTTTTTGTGGGAAATTTAAACCGTACGACGTCGGACATTACAGGTTAATTTACTCTGGGTGTTCTTGCATTTACCAGGTTTACCGCATTAAGGCCTCGATGCTCATCCATTAACATCAGATGAGTTATTTGCTTGAGCTTATCTGTCATTACAGCTTCCGAGCTACCGTATCTAATTCCGTGCTTCATAGAGTCCACATGAACATCTGCAATAAAAGTGCGGTTGATATACTAAGGTTACGTCCGATAATCCACGGTATTTTCGGATCTGAATGCGAGGTGCAGAGGGAAGCTTCCCTGTAGAGTCAGATGGTTGCTTTTTAATCGCTAGACGTCGTCAGTTTTTCCAACCTCTAGTATATCGCTCCAGTGCGCTGCTTTACCGTCATAGTCACGAGAGGCTTCAAGGAAGGCATGGATATTGTTGAATGTTTGCGGAATTGGAGGGGGGTTTGACAACGTTTGGAGGAAAGATCAACTCTATATTTGTTCAATGCCGGAGTCCGTGAATGCCTCTTACTTTGCATGGAATTTTACCTGAGTGACAGAACAACTTTCAATGAAGTGAACAAATTTACACCCGGTGATATCCCATCAGTAGTTGGTGTCCCTCAAGGCGTCCCTCGAGTGTCATATCCCGAATTCTGTTCAAAGCTCAAAACAAGCAAGGATGATCTAGTGGATAAAGTATCCTTTCAAAAAAATTAGCAGGAGTTCGAACCCCTGAAATGTTGAAATAATTGATATATTTTCGTTTCATTATTCCACACTCACACACCAAGAAACAATTTCAGTACTTGAGGTAGTACAGGGAATGATATATAGGTTAAATATCGAATCATAAGCTTGCTTGATTGATAGTTGTCAGAAACCGATGTCGAGTTCAACCCGAGTCTTGAGTCGTTACTTCTCTTCAAAGCGTCATTGGCGGTTAAGAGGCCGTTGAAACCGAAAGGCGAAAGACTGAGAGTACGATACGAATGTGCGCCATCAATCTCGTATCGAAGCCTCGCTTTCTCGATTTTTTTCAACGGTTCAAAGGATCGAAAGTGCGAGGTTAACATCCCTAACCCCGCATTTCCGACATTTTGACTCGGTGAAAAAACAAGTCGAAAGTTAGAGATCGCGAGGAGCCGCATCCGTCTTCCATACCCAAGACGTGACCCCTCTATAAAGCTTGTTGCATGACCTATTCTTGGATGAAGTAGTAGTGGAATGTCTCCCATTCGCGGTATATGGGTTCCCAGTCGTTAATCTTTCAGATGCGCTCATCTAATCCGTGGATGGACCTACATATACGTCTCTTACACTCCTTGTTCAACGTCATTTTCGCGCCTCTTGGTCGTTAGCCGCGCGTTATCCGGGTTATCCAATCATTGTGCTCTAATGCTCCTTTAATGTCATATTCCTCATGTTCAAGCCGATTGGTTGATAGTGGACACGTGGTATTGCAGACAGATATACAAACGGTTAATTCCGCAATCTGTTTTCTATAGAATACCGCTTCTAAGGCACATTTGAAACTTCATCGAAGGGACCACAGAATAAATATATTATAAAATAATTGGCATATTGCAGCAACATTTAATCAGAACTAGGGCTAAAGCGATGTCTACGGATGGCTTTTCCTTTTTATTGTGGTCGCTGTGGTGAAATAATATCTGAAAGGCCACCCATATAATCGATTATCAATGATCAACGGTATTGAATTTTCAAAGCGCCCCTAGCGGTCAAGATGTCTATCGGATCAGCGGGTGAAAAAGGGGAGTAAGAATTAAATTAAATGATCCTACCTTTCAGGTAATAAATTGTTCTTCATATTGCGAATGCTATAAATTGTTAATATGACGAGTAAACCTTTCTCAGGCTCACAATGTTAATTTATTGTCGATCGAGAAGGTTGGATTCGCATCACCCTGTCAAACGAAAATTACAGATGGAATGCTCTCTCTCTCACGTGCGAGCTCGGGACCGTTATTTGAAGGAGGATTGCAAAAGCGATAAATAACGTCATAAACTTCTGTGAGGTACCTTTCTCTATAGCACGCACATATGTTATCGAGACTTTGTCATATCGGTAAATTTATTGTTTAGATTAATATGAAAAATTATGTAATAGAACAATCCTGTTAGTCAGAGTGAATCCTAGCTGTGTTCGTAGATTAGACAGCGTGTACGTACAGCTGGTTTGGCTTCTGTGAAGGTTCCATTTGCCAAGACAATTCGAACAACAGGCATTGCAAGCAACAGCTTTTGGTGCGAAAATCTTCAGTTTTACAACGGCGACAATGATGTAAGTACTTGGACCAAATATCGCAAATATTCTGACAGGTTCTGTGATACTCTATTCCATCGGACTAGTTTTACGAAGACAGCTAAATTTTGTGGAACATCGTGATGGTAACTTATTTATAGAGAACTGTGAGGTAAGAGTAGTAAAGACGACACAATAAAACAAAACATCAGGAATGTGACCTTGAAACCGATAATTTGTGGAACAAATATATGACGTATTGTATTTATAGTGAGGGCAGTTTGATGACTTATTTTGAGAGCATGGGACAAACTACATGTGTATTGCTCTGGCCATATTTTACACAAACCATCCTGGTTCCCCGGGTGTTTCAAACAGACCCGAGGTACTGGAATGGAGAACATATCGAATACAAACCTGTTTTCCCTTACTCTGCTCTCACATGCTTACATTCGGCATAGGCCCACATATACACCTTCTCAGGCCAAGCGATCTGCGTGCTTTGTATCGGGTATGCTATTAACTCGGATGTCATGACTGGTGCCAACAAACATGAACATGTCGGGGGAAATATGAGACACTTTCATAGCTACCATAACTTCCATCGTGGATTATCTTGTCCATGCGATGTCTTCTGCATGCCTCCGTCGTTCAGCTTCATCGCGTACACATTGCTCGTGTTCAGATGAATGTATTTATGTATGATCTGAGGGAAGGAATCCAGGATTAAGGTTACACATGCCATGCTGGATTGCCTTGTCTTTGCGATAATCTTTGATCATCATGTTTGATCATTGTAGAAATTTCGGATGTTGCTTTTTCTCATTGCCTGGCCGAATCGCTAATGGTGACTGAGGTGAAATGTGGAGGTAGCAAGCGTCAGATCCGAAATTCAATATTCAGCCGTTGTTTATAAAAGAATTTCCGCATCAATAATCGAAAGACCTGTTTTGTATGACAGTTAGCACCACTTTCAAGTGTGTACGAACTAAAAATAATAAGAACACAAAATCGTTTCCTACAAGAGAGAAGCGATCAACAGTTTTCAAATGCCAGTGAGACATGACGATGTTCTGTACATAAAATCCTAATCACTGATCAGTATTCTTCATCCAATGAATTAGAAGTGTTTTCCAGAGTATGTATCTCAGTCACGCTTAGATTGTGCATGTGTATCTCAGTCACGCTTAGATTCTGAAATATTACTATCCAGAAATGAGTAGCTAACTATGTCAAAATTGTAATCGCTCAAAAAACTAGAGTGACAGGAATGTCTTCTGAAAGCGTTGCTGAAAGCGTTGATTTCCATTGTATTAACTTGAAACCCATAATTAATTGATATCTTGAGTTGACAATGGGTTTTGGATAAATGCGTCACAGAAACTCAATATTATTTCATTTCACCTTGCGCAGGTATAATATCGGCCACCGAGTGAGAGGTGATGTCAATAATGCACTGGGTTTAAGCAGTACAGCACTTCGCCTTGAGCCGATAAAAGACGAACAAGGCAACCACTTCGACGGCACGCCGACGGCTCGAACCATCAAATCAGTTGTCGCACCGGTTCTGCTTTTTCTCGGAATCGTGGGAAATTTTATATCTTTCACTGTGATGCGACGGCGAAGCATGTGCAGGATTACCACGTGCTTCTACATTTCCTGTTTATCGATTGCGGATTTATTTTGCGTGTGCTTCGGTCTGCTTCCGATGTTTTTGCACGTTATCTCCGACGGAAGTATCAACGCCCGCGCATGGTTAGATTGTAAACTGATGGACTATATAACGTCCGTCAGCACCGATGTCTCAATATGGATCGTCGTCGTCATGACATTGGACAGATACATTGCCACGTGTCATCCCGTCAAATCCATAAAATTCTGCAACAAAAGAGTTGCCAAAAGGTCTGTTATTGTTATAACGTTGATAATGCTGACAGTGAATTTCCATCTTGCTGCATTCTATACATTCGGGGTGGAAGAGAACGAGGAATTTAATGTGACTCTAATTCCAGACTGTATTCCGACACGGACCACTGGCTACTTTTTTCATCATATCTGGCCCTGGATGGATTTCTCTATATACACACTATTTCCAGTTCTAATTATATTTTCCTTCAACATATTAATTATTAACTCGATCATAAAGCGGAGAAAACGAATCGACAACGCGGGAGCGATGAATTTTCGCAGACAGACCTACAAAATGACCAAGACGCTCTTGGCTGTCTCCACCGTCATGTTGATATGCACCACTCCTATCACCGTCATTCAGATCGCAGAGGAATACGGCGACGGGCACGAGTTTTCCTGGAACCTCGCGTTCGCCATCGGAAATTTGTTGATGTACACGAACCACTCTATAAACTTCATCTTGTATTGTCTGACCGGAAGTAGATTTCGACGAGAGTTGGTGTCCATGTTTGGTTTTCGCACTTACAATACACATACCAGTACAATGGACAACAGGCAAGACCGGGTCATCGAGGAAACAGTCACGTGATTTGCCCTATTGGAACTTCGAACCACTAGGACCCGGATTCGTCATCTGGCAAGTTACCAGAAGGGGAAGGAAGGAGTATCTTCCTGCCGAAAAAAACGAGGGGTCCTCTGCTGGGAATCGATCGTTGCACAAACTATTTGCTGAACCCTATAAAGGCACTCGCACATTGATGATTTATTAATGACATATTCTATAAAAATAAGAAATAAAAGACTACCGGTATGTAGTGTATACCGGGTATATGCCTATACTCTGTTTATAGTACTACTATAATAGGGTACATGCATAAACTCGATTAATACTACATACCGCGGAAGGGATTTTTTTTCTTAGTTCTAGGTACAGTCATACGTCCGGTGTATACAACATACCTGTAGTGTTTTGTGTCTTTTTTTTCTTTCTAGAAGATGTCATTAATATATCATCAGTTTGTGTGTGAAACCTTAGGTTGAAACGTCGGTTAACTCTCTTCACCCGAAATTCTTTTCCCTGAGTTCACTGTTCCATTATACATTTCCGAAAACTCTGTATAAATAATACAGTCCACGTGTGTGTGGCAAAAGTCCTCGTCTTGAACTTCAAGCGATGTTTGAGTAAGAAGGATCGCAGCTATCTTGAAAATAATTCTTACAAGTTCAACGAAGATGAAATTGAAGAAAACTGAAGTATCGTCTGGAGTTCAACATTAATATGCTGGATATCAAAACTTTCATCTTCAAAAATTGCTTCAAGTAAATACGAATCTGTTCCAAAACTCTCATTATCTTGTCTCAAACTCATATCCGGTAATTCCATTATCTTGTCCGAATTGACTCTTTTATACAATACATAATATTGCTTTCTTTTTCTAAAGTCAAAATTAAAATAGATAAAAACGAAGGAGGAAGGGGAAACATGGCCAAGGTCGACTCAGCGAATCACAAGAAGTGAAAGTCACATTGTCCACATGTCCACCAATTCTTCTTACATGTATGTTGGAGGCTATTGGTTCATAAAATCACCAGTGTTACATAACCTGTCGATGCAGACATTCCCTCTTAACGACAGAATATACGTTGACTGTCTGGTTTGCAAAGATTTTTCGATCCAATATTAATAAATCTCCAGCACCTTATTGCTTGAAATGGACCGTCACAGCTATGAGTAATAACATGAGCAATAATATATAGCTGGTATGTAATCGTGCTATTCACTCTTCTGGACAATTAGTGATGAGCTATTCCAATAGAATCTGACAGATTCGTCAGATATCATTAACGAACCCGTCTGTAATGATGTACGACAGGACATACTTCACTTCCACCCTAAGGTGTTTCAGGCGCCTGTCATGATTGCTGATAATACCACTATAGCTCAGAAGATGGGGGCGATATGGTATCGTATGGACGATTTGGCAGTTCTTGTGTAGTTAATTACAAAATGCTTCCAAATTTTAAATTACATCAGTATTCTTGTATGCGCTATTTTTATTTATACCGATAGCCTTGAAACAGCATGCATACACATTTCGAGTATCTTGAACGACCCAGAAGTACACAGTTTCATTCTTTCCACCGTAGATATCTAAACTTAGAGCAGGCTCTTGAAAAGAACATAACATGCTTTATTGGCATAATTGCAGATTATTACCGATGCTGATTGGATTTGGTGATGAATTGGAAGTTTGAACTGCTGCCTGGACATGAAAAGTAACACTTATCCACTTATTTGAATTGATATCATCACTGATTGCTATTACCTGATGTCAGAAACCCTGAAACTTATCATGAATATGATCCATAATTTGCTGTTTCTGTATCAATATTTTACAATTGTTATAATATGTCGAACTGGGCATCACCATATACCAACAGCCGACCTATATCTGTTCGAAGACAACAAAAATGCAGAACATGTTATACGAAAAAATCAAAGGTTATAGGGAGTATCTTCCCGCCATGGATTCTGTATTATAACGCTGCTGAGCGTACATGTATGTACATTCCCCGAAACAGAGTTTCCAGTGATGTTGGACAGACCACATCGTTTTCATGTTTTCTGATCTTATTTAATGATTTATATTCGTTATTTTTTTATTTATTTATAATGCACGGAACAATATCACATAGGTCAGGGAGATATCTCCGAGTTTCCTTGAGTTTAACGCGAACTCCATCCACGATTCATACGAAATATTGCGTAAAAGAGAGATAAGCTTGATTGCTTGGAAGGGCTGATTAGGTTTGCCTGCAGATGGTTGTTCCTGATGACAATAATGCGATAATTATATTGGGAGGAATCTACAACTACCAATTCAATGATTTTTGACGAGTTTCTCACATTTTGACGAATTTGCTGACTTTAACCGGCAACTAACACTGACCAGATCTCCAACATAATCCCTATGGGGCGTATGAAGAGTACCAGAACATGTTTAGCAAACTTATTCACATCGCACATATAGAACATTGACTTGTATGATGGAACATAGTCACAGAGGCACCAGTGTGGTATAAGAAGTCAATTGAAGATTATTCTCAGTAATAGAGCACCATACCGGTGATCAATCTGTCTGGCTTGTCAAGACTTATCATTTTCAATTGCACCCAAATAAATGAGATAAATAACCCAGCACGCAATTCTTTATAATAAATATAAGAATCTTGAGAACAATTACTAATCAACTTAACCGAATTGACTTTGATCATTCTTCACTTAATGTCGTATCTCAATTCATGATTGCGACAGTGGTACTTTGCTCTGATAGTTATTTCTTACGCCATCATTTCGAATCTAGCTCAGTGTGAAATAGCGGAATATGAAGAGGATGAAATCATTTGCCATAGCCACAGTAATCTCCATAAAACCTTTAAAATGCGTTCATACCAGACTTTCCGAAGTACATGTACTATAACATACTAAACGCGCTTCGGCCAACTCCTTCGGTAATAACAGAACCCTTTCCGATTTTCACAAGTATGAGTTTTCACCCAGTTTGCAGAACTACAAGTAAATGATACTGATTAAACAGATAACCGTGCAGTCATTTTCCCTCTTGGTATCAAGTATCCAATGCAGATATTAATGATATCCAAATGGTCTTCTTTATTCCTACAGCACATTAGCACAGCTTTGCCTTCGATTGACCAAAGGCAAATGTTTCTCTTGTGTTCATGCACAGAATGTGTTAAACCTTGATTTGAGGACAGACTTTTAACAGTCATCACGACTAGATGTATTCTGTCCTGTACGTCCAACCTCGGTTTCTATTTGTCATATCCAGTGGAAAAATGAGATTATATTTTAAGCTAGTTTTACAATGCCTCTCAATGAACTTGAGAGGCCGTTCCTGAAACAAGCCTTAGCTGGTGTGGATGACTGAATGGGGAATCAATCCCGATCTCCAGTATTGGAGGGGACTACTGAGTTAACCTATCTATGTAACATTCATTACTCTCACAGTTAGAAAGCTAGCAAAAAGCTTAGTGAATATGCTTGGTACTGTCGACTTTAACCTCTTTTATGTTCATATGGTAGTGGAGACAGACAATATTTATACCTTAGCATGACTCAATTGTCATCCACACTCCGCATGTCTGGAAGATGATCATAATTAAAGCAGGAAAGTAAACATTTGATTACAAGCGTCTGGTCAGTAATTCAGTATTCAGCCGACGTCCATTAAAGAATCTCCGCGTCCATAACCGAAAGACCTATCCCATATTCGATATAACAGCATTAGCACCAGAAAACAATCATAGTATATATAAACATAGGCTAGTTTTCTGCAGGAGAGAAGTGGTCAACAGTTTTCAATGACATCATGATGTTCCGAAAATATCAAATCCCTATCGCTGATCAGTGTTCTTAATCCATATGATATTAGTTGTAAATTCGTCACCTATAAAAAGATGCATCTCAGTCACGCTTTGATTGAGACTGTTCAAATGAACAACATGGGGATCTTCAAGTACATGGGCTCATACGGCCTCTAACCTCTGGTAAGAGGAATTGCACACAAGTTACGAAACTTAACGCCACAGATCTTGCACGCTACGCTCGTATTTTGCTTAATAATATTAATATTATTGATTAAAATCGCCACATTTAACACAGGATCTAGCAAATGCTGCTAGGCGAGATATGTATACGCCATATTCACGTCCAGAAAGGAATAGTCTAATTACGATGTCGAAATTGTAAGCGTCTCTTTTGTCGTAAAGTCGACGAGGGAGAAGGTCCGCTTCATTTTTTATAGAGATATAGGTCTAGATTTGATGCGCCGTTCGGGTTATCTGTAGTTTCATTCAAATTCAGTGATGGTGGGTATATATCTTTCACTGCGTCATCTATATAGCGATTATCGACAGCGAGAAGATTGTCTATATAGCGATTGTTGAATGAGACGGAACCGGCCTTGAAGCGATCAGTTTTTGCCTGCATAAAGTCGTATTAATAAGAGAACAGATATAGGTCAGCCAGTAGGGGTGCACAATTAGTACCCATTGGAATACCTATATGATTTTGATATATTGTGTTGCCAAATTTCACTTCAACATTTTTAATGAGAAATCCAAGCAACTCTATAAACAAAGAAACGTCCCGTGAATAATACCTCGTGTATGTAGTAGAGCTAAATAATGCTTTATTGCTTCTGACATTTATATATCGGCGATTGGTTTTCTTGAGCAAAAATACTATTAATGAAATTAGACGGCCAGTAATGTCGTGATGAGTGATTGTAGTATAGAGTGTCGAGAAATCCCATGTGGGTACATGTCTATACGGTATGCGGCCTTTAACATCAAGTTCTTCCGTAATACTTTTTGAGTTTTTCAATATTCACATACATTCAACGCCTTAGAAATAAGGGCGCTATACCTTGAACTAGCTATGAATCTAACTTTGTATGGTGATTTATGCATTTTGGAAGTTCAGTATATTTTGGTATGTCGTTATGATTGGTTGGAAGGCAAATACCTCTTTCCTTGAGAAACGTTTTGTAGTTGTTAAACAAATCTTCTAGAGTAAATGCAGTTTGGGAGTAAAAATAGACGGTATGCTTACACTCAATTCCTTAACCAGCACCTGGTAATAGTAATATTTATATATTAATATTATATTATTTGGAAATCTGGGACTAAGATGAATTTACTCTGGAGATTTGTTAGAACTTTCTCGGGGAATGATACTTCTGTCAATAAGGTGGATTGTTTGAACGACCTTGCTTTTGGTGAGGTCCAGCCAGTCAGCGAGTACTGTAGGTTCAACTTTTTCTCGCTTTGACCAATCAATAACGTCCTGTTCCAATGCAGTCAGGACTATCTTCTGGTCGGCCTTCAGATTTATTCTTCTCGGTTATCTATATTTAGGTCCCTTCATCAGGTCCGTATCACTCACTATATCAAGGTCACCAGTCACAATATGATTGCATGGTGTATAGATAAAGTTCGACGATTCACAATCACAACTATAGCCACCCGACCTGCATAAGTTCATTCAAACTCATTGACAGCATTGGATATTGAATATACATGTATATTAATTAAATAGTTTGCTGGCTATAGATTTAGTATATTTATATAAAATAAAAGGGAGTTCTGTGAACTTAAAATGTTTGGTACCCCGTTGCGTTCCTCTGGATCAGTCAGGATTTGTGGTAAACTAATTACGACCAGTCCTTTATCCAAGTAGTTGAGTTCCAAGAAAAGCCGGTGTTGGGATGTTTCGATTATGTTCACTGGACGATACAGTCGAAAATACGCTATATCTTGACAAACTTTAGTGATTGTGGGTGATATTATATTTCCTGACGACACAGATTGTTGTATATCTCTGGCTATAAGATTCAAAACTCTCAAAGGTAACGTGTACAGGACGGTGCCTAAGCTATGGATATGTTAGTTAAACCCACTAAGTAATTTAGAATGATATGATCGTGAATCAACGCACTACTAAACTTTCTCAACCATGGTTGCGGTGGGGATTAAATAGCTGGTTAATATTGGATACATGTGAACGGCGGTTTGTAACATTGCCGATTCCTTTGACATTATCATTTAAATCATACGAAAACACTGACACAAGTTTTAGCATGCAGAATAGTTTCGCTCTCGGATTTTCCCTCAAATACAAATATAATCCTTGGTAGATGGGTAGACAACGTCTATGATCTGAATACTATAGTTATCCCAGCCATGATCGTGTCCAGAAAAAATGTTCACCTATAAGTAATTGCTTTTTCTTAACGCATTTTCTGTGTTAATTCACCCGAAGATGGAGACTTTGGGTGGTCTGACCAACAAACTGCTCACACCACTTCTTAAAGAAATTAAATAAACACAGTTTGTAGTAGAACTAAGATCTACATAAAAATTTACAGAATATGAATTACCAGTTCACTTGGAACTAAAATTGAACCAAAATTTAT
>JAVTVY010037218.1:0-17240 GCA_036873755.1 Hanleya hanleyi | reverse complement strand
ATTATACCAAATCTGTGCTCTATTATACCATATCTGTCCTGTATTGTACCATATATGTCCTGTATTGTACAATATATGTTCTGTATTATACAATCGGATAGCGGTTGTCGTGAATAACAACAAGTTCAGCAATGTTCATACAGTTTATTATCCCCAATGTTACATCATACCCAGGCTGAGGGAGCCGCCCTGGGTATGTTTAGTATGTTCACAGCAAAACAAATTGAAATATCAAACACCATGTTTTATTATTTAACGTACCGTCGTGATGAGAGACACATGTTCATTCCTATATTTACAGACACCACCACCAACACCACCACACATCAGTTCTACTACCACCACACACTACCACCACCACCACCACCACCACCACCACACATCACCACCACCAACACCACCACACACCAGTTCTACCACCACCACACACTACCATCACCACCACCACCACCACCACCACCACACACCACCACCACCATCACCGCACACCACACACCACCACCACCACCACCACCACCGGGCGATGATGGGCGTTTGACGCTCGGTGGTGGTAGATCCCGTGTGGCAGAGCTCTTGGATCGGAGCTCTTGGAGCTCAAAGCTTGTGGAGCTCAGAGCTCGGAGGTGACGTCATCGCCCGCCCGGTGGTGGTGGTAGCTCCCGTGTGGCAGAGCTCTTGGATCGGAGCTCTTGGAGCTCAAAGCTTGTGGAGCTCAGAGCTCGGAAGTGACGTCATCGCATGCATGCGCGCGCACCTGTCGTGCACCCGCACCCTGGTGTACCCTATACCCTACGGGCTATAGGGTACAGGGCGCACGACAGGTACGAGCGCATGCATGCGATGACGTCACTTCCGAGCTCTGAGCTCCACAAGCTTTGAGCTCCAAGAGCTCCGATCCAAGAGCTCTGCCACACGGGAGCTACCACCACCACCGGGCGCTGACGCCCGTCAACGCCCGGTGGTGGTGGTGTGTGGTGTGTGATGGTGTGTGGTGGTGGTGGTGGTGGTGGTGTGTGTAGTGGTGGTGGTGGTAGTGTGTGGTGGTGGTGGTAGAACTGGTGTGTGGTGGTGTTGGTGGTAGTGTCTGTAAATATAGGAATGAACATGTGTCCCTCATCACGACGGTACGTTAAATAATAAAACATGGTGTTTGATATTTCAATTTGTTTTTCTGTGAACATACTAAACATACCAAGGGCGGCTCCCCCAGCCTGGGTATAATGTAACATTGGGGATAATAAACTGTATGAACATTGCTGAACTTGTTGTTATTCACGACAACCGCTATCCGATTGTATAATACAGAACATATGTTGTATAATACAAGACATATATGGTACAATACAGGAGAGATATGGTATAATACAGCACAGATTTGGTATAATACAGGGCATTTCCTGTCTTGTGACAACTTCCGGTTCCGGTCCCGCGACAGTAAACATGAAAAAACCCGAATGTAAGATGAGGACCCGGATGTATATATCCGGTATCATGCGCAGGGGTCACCGGTCACTTCCGGTCACGTGACCGGAACCGGAAGTATGCACCATGGGTACGCGTTCCGAGCTCCCATCCAAGAGCTCCGCCCTACGGGAGCTACCACCACCACCACCGGGCGTTGACGTGCGCCAACGCCCGGTGGTGGTGGTGGTGGTGGTGTGTGGTAGTGTGTGGTGGTGGTAGAACTGGTGTGTGGTGGTGGTGGTGGTGGCAATAGTGGTGTATGGTGGCGTCTGTACATATAGGGATTAACTCGTGTCCCCCATCATTACGTATGTATTGGTCGATTAATCAAAATTTCGCTACCACTCGTACTGATGACGTGAACAATGACGTCACAGATGACATGAAAATCACTCAAGTCGTGGTCTACACCACAAGAGCTTCAAGATGAGACCCTACACGCCATCTTTGGCTGATATATAGAACCTCAAATATATATACTCACTACACCCCAAATGCGCAAACTATTGTTTCAGGACATGCTGCCGTTACACTATCCTGGCCTGCTCGACGAAACTTAGGCCAAAAGCGATTCTGGCCGGAGATTAAACTTTCTCAAATGATGGCTTCTGATTGGACAAGAGCCTACGAGAATTATCAATATACATAACAAGACTCCCCCAGCCTGGGTATGATGTACTGGAGGGATATTAAAATGATTGGATTGTCATCCTTATTGTTGTCATTATTGTCTCTCTCCGGTCTATATCATGGCGTTAAGACGTTGAGACGGATGTAACGACGGGCGTCACCGCATTTCGATGAATTAGTGTCAATGTCCATGAAAATCAGAGCTTTTGGGCTAATTCACCAGGGCGTTGAAGCGTTAAGCTAAGCGTTGAATACAGGACAGATATGATATAATACAGGACAGATATGGTATAATACAACACAGATTCGATATAATACTGGACAGATTGGTAAAATACATGACAGATATGGTATAATACAGCACAGATATGGTATAATACAGCACAGATATGGTATAATACAGAACATATATTGTATAGTACAGAACATACATTGTATAGTACAGGACATATGTTACAATACAGGACAGATATGGGATAATACAGCACAGATATTGTATAATACAGCACAGATATGGTATAATACAGCACAGATTGGGTATAATACAGAACATATATTGTATAATACAGGACAAATATGGTACAATAGATGACAGATTTGGTATAATACAGGACAGATATTGTATAACACAGGACAGATATGGTATAATACAGCACAGATACGGTTTAATACGGCACAGATTTGGTATAATACAGCACATATATGGTATAATAGAGGACAAATATTGTATAATACAGAACATATATTGTATAATACAGGGCATATATGGTACAATACAGGAGACATATGGTATAATACAGCACAGATTTGGCATAATACAGGACAGATATGGTATAATACAGCACAATCAGGACAGATATGGTATAATACAGGACAAATATGGTACAATACAGGTCAGATTTGGTATAATACAGGACAGATGTTGTATAACACAGGACAAATATGGTATAATACAGCACATTCTGTATAATAGAAAAGGTGTATATACAAAAAAAACTCATGTCAGGAGTAGGATTCGAACCCAGGCCCTGCATTGCGCAGACCAGCACTTAGGACTGGCGCCTTAGACCACTCGGCCATCCTGACTTTACAGTTATAGTTTTATAGTTTTAACTATTGTATCAGAAGTATCAAGTAAACAACTCATGTGTCAGGAGTAGGATTCGAACCCACGCCCTGCATGTGCAGACCAGTACGTGAGACTGGCGCCTTAGACCACTCGATCATCCTGAACTTTTAGAGTTATAGTTCACAGTATCAAGTCATATGTAGTATTCATGCACGATGCGACCACCAAGTGTATAGATGCGTCTACATGCAGAGACCTACAAGATGACACCCCACACGGTACATTCGGACCAAAGATGGTCCATTTCTACACCAAATACCTTCCTTTACTTCCCCCAAATGCCAGCTTTCGCTACTACTCCTACTGATGACGTCACCAATGACGTCACAGATGACGTGAACATGCCTCAGATAGGGGTCTGCACCACGAGAACTACAAGACAACACCCCACACGACGCAATCGGACCAATAGTGGTCCATCTCTACCCCAAATACCTTGCTTCACTTCCCCAAAATGCCCACTTTCGCTACTACTCGTACTGATGACGTCACCAATGACGTCACCGATGCTGTGGACATCCTTCAAATCGTGATCTCCACACCGAAGGCTACAAGATGGCACCTCACAGGACGCATTCGGACCAAGGATGATCCATTTCTACCCCAAGTACCTTCTTTCACTATCCCAAAATGCCCACTTTCGCTACTAGTCGTATTGATGACGTCACCGATGTTGTGGACATTCCTCAAATCGTGATCTCCACCCCGAAGGCTACAAGATGGCACACCACAGGACGCATTCGGACCAGGGATGGTCCATTTCTACCCCAAATACCTTTTTTCACTGCCCCAAAATACCCACTCTGGCTACTACTCCAACTGATGACGTCACAGATGACGTGAACATTCCTCAAATGGCGGTCTGTACCACGAGAACTACAATATGACACCCCACACGACGCATTCGGACCAAGAATGGTCCATCTCTACACCAAATACCTTCCTTCACTGCCCCAAAATGCCCACTTTGGCTACTACTCCTACTGATGACGTCGCCAATGACGTCACAGATGACGTGAACATCCCTAAAATCGTGATCTTCACCGCGAATGCTACAAGACGGCACCCCACAGGACGCATTCGGACCAAGGATGGTCCATTTCTACCCCAAATACCTTCTTTCACTGCCCCAAAATGCCCACTCTGGCTACGACTTCTACTGATGACGTCGCCAATGACGTGAACATTACTCAAATGGTGGTCTGCACCACGAGAACTACAATATGACACCCCACACGACGCATTCCAACCAAGAATGGTCCATCTCTACGCCTAATACCTTCCTTCACTGCCCCAAAATGCCCACTTTGGCTACTACTCCTACTGATGACGTCGCCAATGACGTGAACATCCCTCAAATCGTGGTCTGCACCACGAAAACTACAAGATGACACCCCACACGACGCATTCGGACCAAGGATGGTCCATTTCTACACCAAATACCTTCCTTCACTTCCCCAAAATGCCCGCTTTCTCTATTACTCCTACTGATGACGTTATCGATGACGTCACAGATGCTGTGGACAGCCGTCAAATCGGGGTCTACACCCTGAGAGCTACAAAATGACACCTCCCTCGACACATTCGGACCAATAGTGGCCCATCTCTACCCCATATACACCCCCACGCACCCCCAAAATGACCACTTTACTTACTACACCCAACTGCGCATGTGCAGATTGACGCGACTTGCAATAAAAAAAACCCACGCCATTCTGACTCTACCTCACACAAGCTTTACTTGGACACCTCTCACGATCCATTTGGACCCCTAGTAGCCCATCTCTACCCCAAACACACCCCCCACATACCCCACAAAATGCCTGCTTTCTATACTACGGGCATGCGCAGAATATTGAAAACTGACGATACATTAGTCCAGTCGGATGCTCCCCCACGAGAGCTTCAAAATAAGACCTCATACGACACCATCGGACCACTAGGGGCTCACCTAAACCCCAAAACGTCCACCCAGTATGGACCTATCCTCCATAGCCAGTATGGGCCTATAAGGGCCTATATACAGACCTACCCCGTACTTTTCAAAAAATTTCACTGCTTAACTTCGGGACCCCTCGCATCGTGTTCTACATGGTGAGACGTGAAAAACAAGACCAAACAACCCATATCGCAATGAACAAGTGTGAATTTTTCAGTATGGACCTATCCCCCATAGCCAGTATGGGCCTATATGGGCCTATATACAGACCCACCCGGTACTTTGCGAAACATTTCACCGCTTAACTTCGAGACCCCTCCCATCGTGTTTTTCGTGGCGAGACGTGAAAAACAAGACCAAACAACCCAGATCGCAATGAACATGTGTGAATTTCCCAGTATGGACCTATCCCCCATAGCCAGTATGGGCCTACAAACAGACCCACCCGGTACTTTTCAAAAAATGTCACCGCTTAACTTTGGGACCCTTCCCATCGTGTTTTACGTGTCGAGACGAGAAAAACAAGACCAAACAACCCATATCGCAATGAACATG
Source organism: Hanleya hanleyi (assembly GCA_036873755.1). Lineage (NCBI taxonomy): Eukaryota > Metazoa > Mollusca > Polyplacophora > Lepidopleurida > Hanleyidae > Hanleya > Hanleya hanleyi. Next base: position 11,523 of record JAVTVY010037218.1, on the reverse strand, counting down.
TGTGAATTTCCCAGTATGGACCTATCCCCCATAGCCAGTATGGGCCTATATACAAACCTACCCGGTACTTTTCAAAAAATTTCACCGCTTATCTCCGAGACCCTTTCCATCGTGTTTTTCGTGGCGAGACGTAAAATCCCCCCCAAAATGACCACCCCCATACCCCATACAGGCATTTTCCCGTATATTGTATAATACAGGCCCCTATTGTAGAGGTAAAGTCCGTGTTCCGCTTTTTATATTTTCGGGAACAAATCCTCCTTTTACATACACCCACTCCCCCACCCACGACTTGATAGGCATGGCGCGATAAGCCGGGGGACCGATATTAGCCCTTTTGGATATGGTTGATAGGAGTTTTCCCCTATTTTAAGTCCGTGTTCCGCTTTTTATATTTTCGGGGACAAATCCTCAATTTACATGCACCCACACATGACTGGATGGCCCTGGAGGAGCGCTTCACTTTGACACCTCACTCGACCCAAAAGGTCCACTAGGGACCCACCTCGAATACTTTCTGTCCGCGGAAGTGACCGCATGACCGCCAGGCCGCGTCACCGCGGATGAATTCGAGGTCAAAAGTCATGTGCACTTGACCTCCCCATGCAAGCCCCGTGACCTCCACGAAATTCGCGTTTCGCGAAAGGTCAATAGGGTAATAGGGCTCGAAATGCGCTTTTCTACTGCGAAATGTGGTAGCTTTTGCCCTTTATATACTACTGACGTCGTTGCAGTCTTTCCAAATCAGTGTGGCGTCCAATTTGTATGAATTCCACCGTGACAGAATCACCGTTGGGAAGATTTTTTATTATTCAAAGCCATGTACTCGGAAGTTCCGTGATCATACCCATGTGGTTTTATGTTTGGTTTGCTATTCTATATGACATCTGTTTACGGATCCATGAAAACTCTACAGATGATCCAGCATTTTCCTACGAAGTAGGCTACAGATCGCAAATTGTCCGGTAATGAGTGAGTGAGTGAGTCAGTCAGTCCATCCGAATCCTTTCGTCGGCAAAATAAGGAGAACCGTTGACATTAGAACCTTAATTTTTGGCATGAACGTGCATTAGGGCATTGTTACCAGCAAGTTCTGAGCTGACTGAATTCTGATGAAAACTTGATTTATAATTATTTTTTTAATTATTTATTGATGGCTCAGCGAGTGCACTGTCATGCCCATCGGGAACCCTTGGCTGTATGTTTAACTGTATATATAACACAGTACAAAACCTGGTGGGATATGCCATCCGTAATTGTTTTGAGAGCTAGAGGTCACAGCAGTGTAGCTGGGTCACCCCCAATAGGCCTATAAACAGATCAGAACTAACAGTCTGATAGGCTTGAGATTCGAGAATGCAGTTAATACTGTCATGGTGTAATAATTAAATTGTTCTTAGAGGTCAGAGCAGGGGAGACAAAAATAAACAGATCTGTCTGGGAGTTAAGATAACAACGTGATGTAGAGATGCTATTTATTCGTCTTTGTACCGGTCATGCTCAGGAGAATGACATAGAATCATTATTATTTTGTGCCGAGAAGGTGTTGGCCTTGAGTTGAATTACCGTAAACTACATAAATGCTACCTTTCTACTATAGGACTATATATAAGAATTTGTTGTATTGTTGGGAAAATAATGCGATTCAATAAGTTGTTTTGGTCCTGGACAAGGGCACTGAAAACCATTGAAGAGATGTAAATGTATTTTCACACGTAAAGCCTGAAATCTATTGAACTTTTTATTATTCAATCTGTTTCCTTTAGTTAAAAAATTGTAAAATTAAATCGGCGATCGTTATTTATTTTTGGAATGAAGGCGCATTATGAGACTGTTACCAACAAGTTCTGAGCTGACCTACTTTTGATGAAAATTTCTGGTGATTTTTGATGAAAATCGCTGGTGATTCTGACTTGGGCAGTGCTCATCTTAATATAGGCAGGATTTCAACTGGGGGTGGGGATTTCCAAGAGTTCAGTTCGCGTCGGAGTCCTAATGCCTACATACTTCGTAGGTCCTGTGACGTTAGTCACACTGCTCATGTTCAGTAAATCATGCCTCGAAATGTTCGTGACGGAATCACCTGAAACGGACATGACTCTTGACTAGTGTTGCTTGTCTATTTTTTGCTGCTGTTTCAATCTGATTATTCTTATATGACATCTCTTACTAGCCGTACCCAATGATGATAATATTTTTTTTCCTCGTGAGAAAAACGCGATTGGATCATCACAGGGGTTATTAAATCTAGTCCGTGGCGGAATCCCCCCAAAAATCGGGACGGAATCACGAGTGCGCTTTCTAAATCTTCTGGGTAAAAGAGTTTTATTAATTACACATTTTCTCAAAAAAAATATTCCTAGTGTGAATTTATCACTTCTACTTAAAAAATTAAACCTCTGAACTTTTATTTTTACCAAGGTATACAGTTCCCGTCACATGCATATCTTTTCTACAGATGTTTCAAAATAGTATAGTTTTCAGTAAAATGCAACTTTTCTTCCTTGACAATTTCGAATTTCCTGTGTTCTTCAGGTTCAAAAATTGCGGGAAAAATGTTTCGCGATTAAAACACATCTTCTCTGTTATTGACGTGTCCCAGATCATAGGAAGCGCATAGAAAAAAACAGCATGCCAATATATGGTCTACGAAAGAATGTGGACTGAATTTAATGCGAACAAGAGCCCAAGGGCTTCAATATACGCCCGTATATCTGGAATTACATTGGTCCAAATTTCAAGGTTTTTTAATAGCCTTGATTCCAATTAGTAGCTAGCAATCCAGAGAAAGGTCTACAATTTTGTGCTTCTGAGAATGTGACATATATCACGTCTTATATTGAATGATAAACTAAAATGGGCTTAACTCTTGGCAACTAGTTGACCTTGAAGCAAGAACTGAGAGCTCACATATCCCACACTGAAATCGACAATAGTCAAACAAGAAAATAGTAGTTTTCCTGCAAAAGGATTCCTTTCAGGCAAGAGAATTTTTCATGAAGGAAGAAGAAAGTGATGGAGTAAACCTTTGTTCTTAGTTAATAAACAGGTATGAACTTCATAAAGGACCCCTCTCCCCGTTAAATTAGTAAATGTATGGTTTTCATTTCACAACAGTTTAACTAAATGTAGCTGTTTCAAACATTGGAGACAACTCCACAGGACAAATGCCATATACATGTAGGGGAGAGAACTCTGAATATTCCAACCTAACACATATAGTCAGCTAAATCTGATTCAGTTTTGGGGGACTGTGACCTTGATCTTTGACAAATCGATCTCAACATGTATGGCTCCTCTTTGCCATGCGAGTAAGGTATACTCAAAGTTTGGTACCAATCCATAACTTGAAACTAGAGATATCGCATGGACAACAAATGTTAATGGTTGAATGGACAGAATGCAACATCGCATTACATGACCTCGTCTTCGACAGGCATATAAAAATGAGACTTTTAATGATTTCTTGATTTTGGAGTCACAGTGATCTTGATCTTTGACCCACATTTTGGTATGTAACACATGTCCCTCTAATGTATCTCCTGATTTTGGGGTCACAGTGACCTTGACCTTTGACCATGACCTACATGTCGGTACACGATACATCGTCTTCCCTCAATGTATCAATGAACACAAAAAAATCCTGATTTTTAGGAATTTCATGATTTTGGGGTCACAGTGACCTTGACCTACATTTTGTTACGTGACACATCATGTCCCCCTAATGTATCTACTGACACAAAAAAAAAGTGATTTTTAAAGATTTCTTGATTCTGGGGTCACAGTGACCTTGACTGTTGACCTTGACCTAAATTTTGATACCGTCTCCCCTTAATTTCTCATTAGACAAAAATCATGATTTTTAACAAATTCACAATTTTGGGGTCACAGTGACCTTGACCTTTGACCTTGACCTACATTTTGGTATGTGACACATCGTGTCCCTCTAATGTATCTACTGACACAAAAAATGCTATTTTTGATAATTTCCTCATTTTGGAGTCACAGTGATCTTTGACCTTGACCTAATTTTTGGCATGTGACACTTCATTTCCCCCCATTGAATCCACTCACAATTTTTTTTGTAATTTTTAATGATTTCCTGATTTTTATGTCACACCGACCTTTGACCTTGATTTTGGGGTCACAGTGACCTTGACCATTGACCTGGATCTAAATTTTGGTACATGACAAAACGGCTCCCGTTAATTTCTCAATGGACTCAAAAAGTCTTGATTTTTAACAAAATTTCACGATTTTGGGGTCAGAGTGACCTTGACCTTTGACCTACATTTTGGTAGGTGACACATCGTGTCCCCCTAATGTATCTACCGACAAAAAAAAATGTTATTTTTAATAATTTCCCGATTTTGGGGTCACAGTGACCTTTGACCTTGACCTAATTTTTGGTATACGACACTTCATTTCCCCCTATAGAATCCACTCACAAAAAATTAGAATTTTTTAATGATTTCCTGATTTTTCGGTCACACTGACCTTTGACCTCTGACCTCGACCTACATTTGGTATGTAACACATCGTTCTCCCCTAGGGCAGCCATTCACCAAAAATTAGAACTGTAGATAGAAAACTGTCAATGATCAATGATTTCCTGATTTTAGGCAACAGTGACCTTTGACCTCTGACCTCGACCTTCATCTTGGTACGCGACACATCGTCTCCACCTAGTTTATCCACTCACAAAAAATTGCAACTGTGGATAGAAAACATTCACAGATATAGACCGGACACGAACACTTCAATGATTTCCTGATTTTAGGCAACAGTGACCTTTGACCTCTGACCTCGACCTTCATCTTGGTACGCGACACATCGTCTCCCTGTTAGACTGGATACCCGTCTCTATTAATAACGTTGGGATACATAGATGCAGCGAAGGATGACGTAGCGTAATGTGGGTTAGGTATCCAGACTAGTCTCCCTGTGGGCTATCCACTCACCAAAAATTGGAACTGTAAATAAAAAACTGTTCCAGATATAGACCGGACACGGCGGACGGACAGACGGACAGACGGACGGAAACCGCCATCACATAATACGGCCGCCTTTTGGCGGGCGTATAAAAAGGGTTATTTTTAGCGATGTCTGCTTTTTCGTGGAATTCATGTTTGTCGAGCTATGAGTTCGAGCCACACTGGATCAAAACTTTTGTCTGTTTATTGTATTTTTTTTTATTTGGCTGATATATCAGATTTGGATTATTTACGTGAAATAATCTCCTGTGATATTCAGTTAGTAAAATATAGATTTAACTGTGTATACACATTACTGCATTTTCTGCTACAGCTCGATCTTTATTTTAGCACACGCAATACTGGGGTTATTTTCAGGAGTGTTGTCACAAGAATACTCGTTCAGGCCAGACCAGAAAAAGTATCTGGTTCACAGTTACAGTGGGTAAACGAAGGATTGAATTTGAAGTCATCATTGAGGGAGTATTATGCCCTTGGTCGGCTTTCTTAGGAGAGTGTGTCTTTCAGACAGAGTCTCATTCCAAACAGTTTCAAACAGAAGAAGCAAATGTAGCCAGCTTGGTCACTGAATTCATATGGGCAGCCGATAGCGCCAATAGACGAGTGAAAAGCCGAGATCTGCGCTCTCAGTATCCGGCCGGTAGATGTATTGATGTGTTCTCGATCTCTTATTTTGGCATCTACGTGAATGTCAAACTTAGCAGCCAGGCGTGTATAAAATACAGATATTCTACGTCAACATCGATTTGCTATATTGCAATTACGTATCTCGTTAAAAGAAGTTACTTTTGAAACAGGAATATCATGCTATTCTGTATGATTTCACATATATATTCGCATATTATTAAACTAAAAGAGGATTGAGAATTAACGTAACATACATTGAGGAATAAATAATCGTTATTATTATTTGAAAATGGGGAGAAAATGGAATTTGGACCGGAACGAATAATTCATTGATATTTCCATAATAAAAGATGGAGACAGTATGCCGGATTTGAATGGAAGACTTCTTTGGATTGTTTGGTGAACTGGGGAGATAATATTCATAATGTTAGCTAAGCCATGTATTCATCTCTCATAACCATGGCCACTTTTGTTCATCTTATTAATTAGCACATACCGTACAAAGTTTTCGCTGTAGAGATGAAAAATATATATTGTTCCACATGCTGCTTATTCAATAGCATATAGCCGACAGTAGTATACAAAGAGCAAGTAGATATGATAGCGCCTCACTGCGCATGCGCAGAAAAAAAAATGGGGAGGTTTTGTGGCGGTATTGGGGCGGTGTGCGCAGGTGAATGGGGCGCAGGTATGACGTGACTTCCGGTTTGGGTGAATGGGGCGTGACCTTGGGGGCATGTATTTCTCCGCGGTGATGCGGTCTGGTGGTGATGCGGTCTGCCTCCGCGGACCGAAAGTAGTCCCAAACCCGTGGGTTTTCGTGGAAGTGTTCAGCAATCTGTAGGGACCGCTAGTGGACCGATGGGGTCGAGTGAGGTATCAAAGTGAAGCATTCGTGAAGGGGCATCTAATGGGCTGGGTGAGGGGTTGACATATCGGCCTTCTGCGCATGCGCGGTGGCCGAAGGGTATGAAAATAGCCTTTTTGGAACTAGGGGAGCCCCTAGTTGACCGATGGGGTCGAGTGAGGCATCAAAGTGAAGCATATGTGAAGGGGCATCTGAGGGGCTGGGCGCGGGGTTGAACTATCGGCATTCTGCGCATGCGCGGAGGCCCAAGGGTATGGAAATAGACGTTTTGGAGCTAGGGAAGCCCCTAATGGACCAATGGGGTCGAGGGAGGTATCGATGTGAAGCATTCGTGAAGGAGCATCTGATGGGCTGGGTGTGGGGTTGAAATATCGGCATTCTGCGCATGCGCGGAGGCCCAAGGGTATGGAAATAGACGTTTTGGAGCTAGGGAAGCCCCTAATGGACCAATGGGGTCGAGTGAGGTATCGATGTGAAGCATTCGTGAAGGGGCATCTGATGGGCTGGGTGAGGGGTTGACATATCGGCCTTCTGCGCATGCGCGGTGGCCCAAGGGCATGAAAATAGCCTTTTTGGCGCTAGGGGAGCCCCTAATGGTCCAATGGGATCGAGGGAGGTATCAAAGTGAAGCATTCATGAAGGGGCATCTGATGGACTGGGTGTGGGGTTGAATTAGGGTCATTCTGCGCATGCGCGGTGGCCCAAGGGTATGAAAATAGACGTTTTGGCATCTAGGGGAGCCCCTAATGGTCGAATGGGGTCGAGTGAGGTATCAGCGTGAAGCCTAGGTGAAGGGGTATTTGATGGCTGGGTGGGTGCATGTAAAATTTTTCCTGAAAAAAAAAAATACGGAACACGGACTTTATCGGAAAACCTGGGAAAATGCCTATATGGGGTATGAGGGGTATATAGGTCGCCGGGCTTAACGGGGCTTGTCTATCAACAGAGTTATCTTCCCCTAGTTCCAGGGTGGGTGTATGTAAAAAATTTCCTGAAAAAATACGGAATACGGACTTTATCCTAAATTACGGAAAATGCCTATATGGGGTATGGGAGGTATAGGACCATCCTGGGAAACGTACTTCTATACATTTGCGGTAGGGTTGTGAGGTCTCGTTTTACTCGTCTCGTCATTTAGAACATGATAGGAAGTGTCCCCGTGCGAATCGGTGAAATTTTTGAAAAAAGTCACCGAACCCCCATATAGTCCCATACTGAGGGTATAGGATCAATGTTTGTCCCCCTGGGAAACGTACTTCTATACATTTGCGGTAGGGTTGTGGGGTCTCGTTTTACTCGTCTCGTCATTTAGAACATGATAGGAAGTGTCCCCGTGCGAATCGGTGAAATTTTTGAAAAGTACGATATAGCCTCATATAGTCCCATACTGAGGGTATAGGATCAATGTTTGTCCCCCCTGGGAAACGTACTTCTATACATTTGCGGTAGGGTTGTGGGGTCTCGTTTTACTCGTCTCGTCATTTAGAACATGATAGGAAGTGTCCCCGTGCGAATCGGTGAAATTTTTGAAAAGTACGATATAGCCTCATATAGTCCCATACTGAGGGTATAGGATCAATGTTTGTCCCCTGGGAAACGTACTTCTATACATTTGCGGTAGGGTTGTGGGGTCTCGTTTTACTCATCTCGTCATTTAGAACATGATAGGAAGTGTCCCCGTGCGAATCGGTGAAATTTTTGAAAAAAGTCACCGAGCCCCATATAGACCCATACTGGGGTATAGGATCAATGTTTGTCCCCTGGGAAACGTACTTCTATACATTTGCGGTAGGGTTGTGGGGTCTCGTTTTACTCGTCTCGTCATTTAGAACATGATAGGAAGTGTCCCCGTGCGAATCGGTGAATTTTTGAAAAAAGTCACCGAGCCCCATATAGACCCATACTGGGGTATAGGTTCAATGTTTATCCTACTGGGAAACCCACTTCTATACATTTGCGGTAGGGTTGTGGGGTCTCGTTTTACTCGTCTCTTCATTTAGAACACGATAGGAAGTGTTGCGGAGCGAATCGGTGAAATTTTTGAAAAAGTCACCGAGGCCTGGGTAGGCCCATAGGCCTATACTGCATGGCTATGGGTGTATAGACCCATACGGGGTGGACATGTTGGAGTCTAGGTGGGCCACTCATGGTCCAATGGGGTCGAGTGAGGTCTTATTTTGAAGCTCTCGTGGAGGAGCACTTGACTACACTAATGGTTCGTCCCCGTGTTCAATAGTCTGCGCATGCGCAGTCTGGCCGTAGTATAGAAAACAGGCATTTTGGGTGCTATGTAGGGGTGTGTTTGGGTTAGAGATGAGCTAATCACGGTTCGAATGGGTCGTGTGAGGTGTCAAAGTGAAGCTTGTGTGGGTAGAGTCAGAATGATGTGTTTTTGAATGCATGTCGCGTTAATCTGCGCATGCGCAGTTGGTTGTAGTAAGTAAAGTGGCCATTTTGGGGCAGCGAAGGAAGTTATTTGGGGTCGAGATGGGCTAATCACGGTTCGAATGCGTCCTGGAAGGTGTCATCTTGTAGTTCTCGGGTGTACATTCCGATTTGAGGGATGTCCGCGTCATCTGTGACGTCATCGGTAACGTCATCGGTACGAGTAGTAGCGAAAGTGGACATTTTCGGGCAGTACATGAAGGTATTTGGGATCGAGATGGGCTATTCACGGTTCGAATGCGTCCTCGAAGGTGTCATCTTGTAGTTCTCGGGTGTACATTCCGATTTGAGGGATGTTCGCGTCATCTGTGACGTCATCGGTACGAGTAGTAGCGAAAGTGGACATTTTCGGGCAGTACATGAAGGTATTTGGGGTCGAGATGGGCTATTCACGGTTCGAATGCGTCCTGGAAGGTGTCATCTTGTAGTTCTCGGGGTGTACATTCCGATTTGAGGGATGTCCGCGTCATCTGTGACGTCATTGATGACGTGATCGATACGAGTAGTAGCGAAAGTGGACATTTTGTGGGTGCGTGAGGGTGAGTTTGGTGTAGAGATGCACCATCCTTAGTCCGAATGCGTCGTGTGAGGTGTCATTTTGTAGCTCTCGGGGTGTACATTCCGAATTGAGGCATGTCCGAAGCATCTGTGACGTCATCGATGACGTCATCAGTAGGAGTATTAGCGAAAGTGAGCCTTTTTTGGGCAGTGCAGGAAGGTATTTGGTGTAGAGATGGACCATCCGCGTTGCGAATGCGTCGTGTGGGGTATCATGTTGTAGCTCTCGGAGTATAGACCCTGATTTCAGGGATATTTATAGCATCTGTGACGTCATTGGTGACGTCATTAGTACAAGTTGTAGCGAAAGTGGGCCTTTTTTAGCAGTGAAGGATGCTATTTGGTGTAGAGATGGACCATCCGCGGTCCAAATGGACCGTGTGAGGTGTCATCTTGTAGCAACGCCCACCAACACCATTCTTAATGCTTCAACGCCCTGGTGAAATAGCTCAGAAGCTCTGATATTCATGGAATTGTCACTAATTCTTCGAAATGCGGTGATGCCCGTCAACGCCCGTCGTTACACCTTAACACTCTAACATAACGCCATGATATAGACCAGAGAGAGAGAACAACAGCAACAACAACAAGGATGACACATGAGAGAACAACAACAGCAAGAAGTTTTTTTCATATAGTTTATTTTCCCCAATGTTACATCATACCCACGCTGGGGAGCCGCGTTGGGTATATTTACAATTCAAGAAGATTCTTATCCAATCAGAGGCCACCATTTGCATGTTTCATATTCGTTCCTGTCCGTTAGATGTATTCTTGCCCAATCAGAAGTTTCCATTTCAGAAAGTGCCATCTGAACCGTTTATTCTAATCATCGTCGGGCAGGCCAGGATAACGTTGAGGCAACATATCCTCAGATAGTTGTTTGCGCATTCTGAGTATCTATCAGTGCGTGGGTGAATACTTTCATCCGATGGAGGTGGTGGTCAGTTTAACCACGAAGAACGCAACATTGGTCAATATCTCCATTATCCACTTGGTGTTACAATTCAAGAACACTCTTGTCCAATTAGAGACCACCATTTGCATCTGTCATATTCGTTCCTGCCCGTTAGATGTATTCTTGTCCAATCAGAAGTCTCCATTCCAGAAAGTTCCATCTTCGGCCATGTTCGCTTTGAACCGTTTATTGTAATCATCATCGGGCAGCCCAGGAAACCGTTGAGGCAACATATTCTCAGATACATGTTTTGTGCATTCTGAGTATCTATCAGTGCCTGGGTGAATACATTCACCCGATGGGAATATTCCGTAGTTTGGTCACGAAGAACGTAACATTGGTGACCCTCTCCACTGTCCACTTGGTGTTGGGGCGTTGTTGTTGGGCCCATTTCAAGGGATCCACGGTGTCCAGTTTCTCCAGCATCGTCTGTAGCGACACTCGGTTAATGATGGTAAGCGGTTGGTCAAATACCTGGATGTTACTGCTCGGGTAAAAGTATCGGACTTGGTCTGTCTCCTTATGCCGCAGCACATAACCAAACGCCAGATTTAATTTGAAGGACGTAGCTTGATCTTTGAAGATGGCTTCCACGTAGCTAGGTAGACGGGCGAGGTCGGTCAGTCGAAAATTGTAGATATCTTGAATAGGGCGCTGACGGTAGAAACAGTGCCGTATCATGGACCAGTGGCGCCGATAAATGTCACTCACTGGCTGGGCGTCCTGTAAGAGATCGCTAGGAACATTTATGGGCTCGTCCAGAAAATGTTCGATGTTGTCAGGCGTATGACTCGAAACCGTAACGGAGGGGTCCGGCTGAATATCCAGGCCCTCCTGGACCGTGGGTATAGGCAGGCTCTTCGTCATCGCATCACCAGTGGCGTTCGTCTCTCCGGGTTCATCTTCACTGGGTCCGACCTTCCGCGGCTCCTCTTTAGTGGAAAGTTGTCGCCCAAACCGTAGAGACGGGGCATGCATCAAACGTTGGTGCTGTCTAAACCGACTGGGTCGTTTGAAGAGTCGACCACAATCATTACATAGTACCGTCGCACCCGCGTGGAGTGCCCTCTCAT